>JABFPM010000289.1:0-32268 GCA_022817325.1 Idris sp. 1 HC-2018 | reverse complement strand
AACTTTAATAAACAACTTTGTCACTAAAAGTATTTTGTACGATAACATTTGTAACACACCTTTTTGATATGAAGGTTAAAAAACGTGGTTTTTTGTAAACATCAAGTTATTATTAATAAATCATTATTTATTCAATGTTTTATGTTGATATTTCAAATCGGCAAAGATTTTAGAGTAAAAAGAAATAAGATTTTTTCAATTTCGTTGAAAATTGACTGAGATATGGCGATTTATGTTTCAAAAAACTTTTAGTTTTGCATAAAAATAAAGAAAAAAAATAGTGTTTTCATTTTTTTTCTTAAAAACTATCATTTGGATTAAAAAACTTTAAATCTTATTTTGTAAAAAGGTGTACTTTTTTATGCTCTATAACGTAGTATTTTTTAAACTCAATTTCGTTAACTTTTTTTACATGAAAATGCAACAATAGATAATACTTTGACGGGTGTTCAAGAGCAAGTGCCCTAATTCGATCCGGGCATTCAATTTTTTTATAGATTTCAAAATATATGTATATATTTATTAGTATATTACGCAATTAGAGAGAGAAGCGCCTTTTTTGTCTCTTGTTGCGTACAATATTTTTCATTACAAAAGCACGACAATTGAATTGTAAGCGAGAAAAGAAAGTAGCTTATACTCTTCCATCATCTATATTTAATAGATGTTGGGAATTGGCTACTTTTCTCCCGCGTTTGAGAATGAAAAATTGGATTTACCGTACATATGTTATGAAAAATATTTTCTTTTCTTTTAAATCAACTAAAAATGTTTAAGGAAAAACAAGTTAACTACAAACATTTTGAGGAATAACCGGTTAAGGGCATTTTAATGAATATATAATATATATTAGGGTGGTCCTTATTTTGGGTCGGTTAAAATTTAAGGTCACGCACCCCCTAGTCTTTTAGAGCATAAAAAACAAAAAATTTAAAACAAATTTGAGCTCTCTAACTCTGAAAAAAACAGTTGCCCACAGCGGATGAAATTTTAAATGCAAAATGCATGTATTTTTTTTATTTGTTCAATCTATGCATTTTATCTTATTTTTCCCTAAATACTTTAAAAATAAAAATATGACATTCTTAAAGTACATTAAAAGAATTTTTTTCATTTTATGCATATTTTAAACAATGTCACTTTGTTTATCGTTTATAACTCCATTAATTCAATTATATGTTGTATTTCGGTATATAAATATATACTATATTTATATAATACATGTTTAATATTAGCTAATAAATTAACATTTAATCATTTCGTTATAACGTGTTTATTAAAAGTGGATTTATTTATTTAAAAAAAGCATTAAATTTGCAAAAATATAATAACAGTGCCGGATTTTTACAAAGAATTTTTTTTACAATATTAAATATATTTTGTATTTTTGTGTATAAATACAACACTATATATTATATTATATTATCATTATATATTATATTTATTATATATAACAGATTTATGCTTGAGGAAAATGTTCGATTGTGTGAGAACACTGCAGAATGACATCTGATGTTTTAAATCAATTTATTTTTTGCATCAATGGACTTCTAAACATTTAGAATATACAAATAGTCTTAAAATTTTTTCTTTACTCATAGGGTGAAATCAGTTGGTTTTCCCACTTTCGTAAAGAGTTTCGTTTTCCCAAACTCGCTTCGCTCGTGCTGTCCTGCTCACTCAGTGGGAAAACTCTCTGTCGTCTCCTTAATAAAGTAAAATACTATATATTGAAACAGTAATTAAACAATAATATGTCCAAGAGCTTTAATTTTAATTTATAAGTAATCTATCAATTTAGCCATTAATGTTTTAAAAAATCAAAAATATTGTTTTCTTGTTAGTATATTCAAAACAATTAACAACATCTACATTTGCTGGGGTGAAATTGGCCATGCCTCAAAAATAAAAATCATATAATTATTTAAATATTTTTTATTTCTTAGGTTTATGTACAGCGGTCAATCTCACCCCACATTGAAAATTAAATTTTATGTTATAAATTGATTTATATTCAATATTTATTTTTGTAATGAAAAAAATAAACAAAAATATTTAACAAAATGTTCCAAAATTGGCCAATATCACCTCGTTTACCGGTATTGAAAACCCTTCTAATTATAACATTTCATGTAGTCTCTTGAGCGGAAATATCGCAAGAAAAATTCCCTTTTCTTCCTATTTTATCTTCATTAAAAAGTTTATTTTACATTGTATCTTACATAGCACAATTTCTAAAATACCTATTGCTGTGCACCAATTACATAGATTATTTATTTTGCCCCAACTGTAACATTCAAAATATAGTTACGTAAAATTAATTCATTTCGAAAAGTTAAGCAAATCAAAATTAATAAAGCCAATCACAAAAACTTTGCATAATCCGTACACGATATTATAAAACATTTAATAAATAAAAAGAGGTAATTTTTAAATTTCGAACACTATGATTGAAAGGTTTTGTAGTATATTATATGGTTAAAAATTATAAATTTATTCAAAAATTTCTTTTAGATTATAAGAACAACGTTTGCTTACCTTGCATTGCTTTGGCCATTTAGAGAGGATGATATTCCAACTGTTAAGTGAATATCAAAATTGAAAAATATTGTTTTTAAGCATTGTCGAAATCATAATCATAAATAATACAATTATTTATAACAAATAAAAAGTTTTCCCCATGCGTTGTAAAATCAACCCTACAACGGAGAAAAATATTTCAAAAATGTTTTCCGAGAGTGAGGATTTATGTGTGATATCATTCGATGGCTCACGCTGAGACCAGCTTTTTTTTAATCCAGTAAATTGTTTTTGAAATATTATCAATCATAGCTTTAAGTGGATCATTTTATAAAAATGATCGGGAACATGTTTTTTTACTGTAAAAAGGAACAAACTCTTTATCTTTTTGTTATTTGAAATGTGCGGTTTTGCAAGCATTTTTGGAAGCATGTCTTTTTTCGTAAAAACCATCGATAATTAAATTATAAATTGTAACTAATCACAGTCATTTCACATCATTATTATGCATTTGCAATATAATTTGATTTCATCGCATACACTTTAATAGGTTATCATTCATCTCACATTTCTAATAATACAGCGTATTTACGAAATTAATATAACCAAATTTGTAAAAGTGTCACACAATGTATACAAATTAATCTTATTAGGATTTTATTTATGCACGAATATTGTTAGGGATCAGCCAAATTTATTTTACACTGATAATCTACACAAATCATTTATTTTCATTAATATCATTATAAATTCTTCATATTAACTTTTAATCATCCATAGCTATTTAATTTTTTGTTCAATTACAATCAAATTTATGCCACATGCTCACAAAAAGATTCTAATAAGTTCATAATTAATTAAATCATTTTTTCTACATCATCTGTATTTCTGAATATCTGTATTTTAATGATAAATATGTATTAATTTTTCTGAATAGATAAGTCGGTAATCGAGGATTCTGTATTAGTAAGTTTTTTTGAAACATAATCGACAAGGTTGATTGACAAAATATCTTATATTAATTGTATAATAAGTCTTAATATTTATAAATTTAAAAAAAAATATAAAAAAAATCTTTAATTTAAAAATTTTGTAATTCTTTTACATGTATAATACCAAACAACTGTTTCAGTTTAAGAGTGTATCATATAATTTGATTCAGTTTTAGTAAGTATTAAAAGTTTTTACTGCTATATTAATTTAACTGGTATGAAAATTCATTACAAAAGTACTGAACCAATATTTAGTATCAATTAACATAAACTTGAACACGGACAGACGACAAAGGACATATTTTAAAGCTTCCAACCGTTGATCTTTTTTATTTATAACAATATAAAAAAATGATTTTCTTAATTAAAATAATTAGGACCACATTAAATAAAATGTTCCATTCTCTTCATTAATTTATTATATCATTTTGTAACAAGAATTCAATTAATAATTACAATTCATCATTCAGAAATTACAATAATATCACTGGTAGAATTCGAAACCGTTCATTCTTAATACTTTCACGTGAAAACATTCTTACAACTATGCATTCTAAAGTATAAAAACAAATTTATCAACTTTTGCGAAAAAAGAATTGCTGACTATACGTTGGACTCGTCACTTTCATTTACCACCGTCAGTAGTATATAAAACTGCAATGAATCCGCGTAGATCTCCCGACCATTCATATACAATAATAAATTTGACGTCTCGTGATTCGAAAGTTTAATGGACATATCAATAATTTAGAAAATCGGTGATGCATATTGGGTAAACAGGTCAAAGTGATTGCCACAGGTGAATCGGCTTTTCTTTCCACAAAGAGTGAACGTCCAATGAAATCGATGGGTCTCGCCGGATCACTCAGACGGTTTCCTTATTTAGCGATAGAACTGCTTTTGGCAAAGCATAACTCCAACTTTTGGTCATTTTTAGGCTTTCGGGGCTACGGGTGCTGCACTTTCGGTTGGCGGTGGGGCCGTTGGAATTTCAGGGTACTCAAGAGTGGCACCATCCTCGCACTCAAACACTGGACAACATTCAGGGAAGCTGGCGGTCTTGTTGGTCTTCTCGGAGAGCTTGCACTTGGGGTTTGGCTTTGGAAGGGGTCCGCAATCTTCTACCAGTTCAAAAAGACGACCGGAATTGTCTTCAGCTGGAACGCAGGTGGAACGACCGCAGAATGGTGCCAATTCCCAGCTCTTGCCTGGTTCAACAGTGGCGCATTTTGTTGATGCAAAACAGAGGCCAGGGAAATCTGAAAATCAAATAATTTTTAGTTAGTTGTTCTAACAAAAATCTTACTACTTGATTGGCGAATGGTGCATCGTCAGAAATGAGCAAAATAAATAAAACAAATGTATCAGAAAAATTACTCCAATTATCACAAAGGAAACAAAAACGTTATTTAATTGAAAATAGATCGTTGTTTTCTTCCAAATGAAAAACGTTTATTTGCTATAAATAATAGAAATGTACCGATGACAAAAATTTAAATTACTTGACGACAATTACGGTAAGAATAAACATTTTTCGTGAACAATATTTCACTGCGGAAGTCAAAAATTATGTCTCGATCGAATGCACGCGACGTTGTTCAATTGGCGAACAATTTGATTGTCTGTGGTTACACATTGATAGACAGTGTGTTGTTTCTTGTTGTCACGCTAGAAATCTCAAGGAGAAACACTTTCGCTGTCACACGCACGGATGATCGCTTGCGCAATTCAAAAAAAGTCCATAAAAGAATGCCACCAAGATGTGCGGTACACTCAATTCAGGGCCATTTTGAGCCTTTTAGTCCAAGGCGATGGGTCCATATCGAATGAATATTCCCATTCAATTTGTCCATAAAAATGCGTTAAACATACAATGTTTGAATAAGATCGCGAAAAAAAAGTCTTCTAAAACAGTTAACAAGAAATCAAATATCTTATAATATATTAATTTAAATGAATAAAAAAAATCTATTATAACACATAAGTTATGTCATTTAAATTTAATACGTGGAATCAAAACCATAACGTTTAAAATTTAATTCCGGATGATCGTATCTTGAACAAATTAGATCTCGAACAAACTTTGTTAGATAACTCAAAGATAGCATCGAATAAATGAGCAGATATTTTTACAAGTACGAAAAAAAATACGGAAAACAATTGTTTTTTATTCAACTGATGTACGATCGTTTAATGCAAATGCAGTTTATAATTATTGCACGAAAGTAAATTTAGGTTGAGGTCTGTTCGGACGTTGACTATTTTATGAGTGTCACGACCATGTTTTTCCTGCTGATTTACCTTTTTCACGATACGTGTTATGTATTTGTATTACATATTTAAAAGCGATATTACTCATTTATTAGCGAGTAAACTTTTTTTTTCTTATGTAAAACACCGTGGCTTTTTATGTGCGCCGCAGTGATCTTGAGACAGTTTACAAACTCTCAATGCATAAGGTGAATCATTCGTTATGCAAATCGCGAGATCATTTTTTATATTAATGAAGGCTCGTTAATATTATGCATTGTTGATTTTTTAATATTCAACAAGCAATTTCCCTGCAAATTGTGGGAATTTTGTTTCATTGAAGAAAACAACTGTATGATTTAATGTGGACAGAAAAAAAATATACGTGATAACTCAGATGGATAATTGAAAATTAAATAATCAAGATTAGTGACACATTATGTTTCATCGTTACGAAACACACAATAATGTATCAAATATCTGATTGCTTTTCCGTCCGAGTTTAATTTAGAATTTTTAACAGGATGAATACTTCCCCTTTTGTCAATTCAAATCAAATGCACAAAGGTGTTGACCGCTTAATTATATGTCCGTGTGTGTCACAAAACCCGCGGAATTGTTGACAGTCTCACGGCCAAAGTAGTTCCGGATGGAACTTTATTGGGGCTTGTTTCTTGCGAGAGCTTAATTAACATTTCTGCGCATAATATAGAACCAGCGAAAGTGGTCGCAACAACATCGCAAATTTCTACAGACCAGTAAGTTACACGCTTTTGCCACAAACGGACTTAATCGTCCGTTCACTCCCATAAAACACGGGATGTTGATGGACATGTGAATTTTGTTTTGTGCATGTTAATTCGCAGCAATTTATAGTGCAATAAATTAACAAAAAAGTGATGGTAAGTTAGTTTTTGAATTAAAAAGGTGATAAGCAAGTAAAAAAAATGGTAAGTACATACTTTATTTTCAAATATGATAAATTTTCTAAAAAATTGCAACTTTGTAATTAGAAAAAAATTACTTTTTTGAAGTTCACTTGATTTAATTGTTATTATTAATTTTAGTTAATAATAATTACCACGCAAGGTATCCGCAGGAATGAGTCTTCGGAAGCTTTTTGGTCGTTCGACGAGCTTTTCGTCCGCAGCGAAGACCACACCAACAAAAAGAAGAGCAATTACGAGTTTCATGATGATTAATTGTTTTTGGGACTTAAGCAAAAGTCTCCGTGTGAAAAAATTTGTAACTTCCGACACACTGGATTGTGACTGGTTGGGCCCGACCCTCGTGGCGGCATTTTATAGCCAAGCTTCGGGCGGGGTCCCCAGGTCCCCCCACCTGCACCATGTGCTTACCACTCGAAACACCGTCGATGTTAATGCTGAAGAATTACACACATTATCTATTATTTTCATAAAATATAAAAATTAACAGCGATATATATAATCTGCTGAAAAAAATCTGTACAAATTAATTGATTTCGTGAAATTTAATCAAATTTGCCATTCGTTTATCGCTTTTCCTTTCGATTTTTATACTTCGAAATTATTTCATTAATCTTATGATATACCAATAATTATTTTAATGATAAAAATTTGTCAATTAAAAATTATAATTGTTTAGTATATAAATTGGATTTAATCTAATAGAGAAAGTAAGACGTCCCCCTAGTAGCTAAATAATAATAATAATTGTTTTCATTAATGAGAACTCCTACTAATACTTTCGTTGTGAGTTTCTAGCGCCTTATAGCTTTTAGAATTATCTTCATCGTACCATTTATAGTCGTTATAATGTGATTTTATGTTTCATTTTTTGCTTCAAAATGTAAATGCATTTATTTTTACAATAAGTCTTTGAGAAATAACTTTTTGCATTTCGTCTGTGATTTACTTGGACTATAATCTCTAAGTCAAGTTTTGTTAAATTAATTTATCTAAATAATGTGCAAAAATAATTTGTATAATGCTTCTTCACTGCAAAAACAAGTGTTTAATTTAAAACATTTTTGTAATCACTTTTGAAACATTTTCAAGTGTCTACATTTTAACCTATTTTTTTAACACAGGAAACACTTAAAGTGTTTTACAAAAGTATTTAAAATAAAACACTTGATTATGCAGTGTTATCTACATCTTTTGAACCAATGATTTTCCATTTTCTTTGAAAAACTATTAATAAATTGCTGAATAATTTGGAAAACCACATTTAAAAACTCCGCATTTTACAGACGTCTTTTATTTGGAATGTAAATTGAAGCTTTACAGAAAAAATTATTTTAACAAAGATTTACTTCGAAAAATTACTTAACTCTTAAAACTATATGTTGAATACAACAAAATGTAGTAACTTTTATTAATCTTATACGCAAAGTAGTATTATCAGTGTATTCATGCATGTAGAGCAAGTCATGCAAGAACATATACCATGACCATCGCAGAAACTGGATTGCAGAGTTAATCAGGTTTATATGTGATGAATCTTGTTGACTATACAACGTGCTTATGAGTAATCTTTTTAAATAATTAACCAAACAGTATAACAAAGATTCATGTATCAATATAAGTAAAAACATTAATTTAAAGACCCAAGAAAAACTTCTTAATAAAGAAACAGTTGAGATTTGTTATAATAATAAAAAATACATTTTCTCTTAATTCAAATATTTTAAACTCAAATTTTGTATACAAATAAAATTTTATATAGATCTTTTTCAGCATATTTTTCACTGGTTTTAAATTTTTATCTTAAAAAAAGCTTTTAATAAGGGTAGTTTCTTTTTTTTCCCTTAATAAATCTATTGAAAATGGTTAATACTTTTATTCGGTATATGAAATTTGAAATTAAACACTTAGGTAATTATTGTCACTTAAGCTGTCACATGACTTAAATTGACATTTTCAATACCACAAATTACAACACCGTGTCCTAATGAATTACCATCAAGTGATTATCATTATGATGTCAAATGTGTTACATAAATCAAACAAAAGAGCAAACAAATTTTCTTCATATCAAAATTGTTTCACTGTTATTTTTCTTCTTATGTAATGTTTATCTTATGTTTCAAACAGTACTAATAATTATAATTATTGTCAAGCAATAAAATACTGAACGTAGAAACTTCAAATTATTTCTACAATAAATTTTATAATAAGCCGGTAATTAATTTAAGTTAGACATTCTCATTCCATTAAAGTTAAACTGGCAATATAATTTCAATAAAATATTTTTAAAAAAGTTAGCTCATAAATAACTCTTCGCTCTTCTAATAGTAGCATAAAATGAACATCACCGCAAAACAAACACCATTCGATTTCAAACTATAACTAAAAAAAAACGCTAAATTTCAACAAAATGTTTGCACACGTGACAGCTCTTAGTTTGGGATTTTTTTAAGGTCAAGTACACTTACAAGATTCAGAAATTAAGTTTTTTTTATGTTGAGAAAATATTACACTATGATGGCCTTGTTTTGAATAAAAATTATATTTATGTGTATAAGTATCGTGCAATATACTTATGAATAACAAAGTGGTTAATTTTCAAAGAACTCATATTTTTCACTTGGAAAATAGTTATTAAATTAAAATACCCTATTTTCTTAAAATAAATCTTAGATAATTTATACTTTAAATTATTAATCTTTAGTTAAAGTTTGTCCAAATAAAAAATTGAAATTTGTAAATGACAAAATAAAGGTATATTTCATTCATTTAAAATGAGTTTTAATTAATTTCTCGGTCAATGCCCACTTTGTACTATTATTTATATCAAACAATGAGCAGAAAAGAATGAACTTGAAACAATAAGTCACGGTTCAATAAAATCTCAGATTGTACGACAAACAGGTTTGACATTTTGATTTACATTTCGTTTGCTTCACTGACATTTATAAAAGAAAAACTTTAAGAAAAAGAAATTCGCATTTTACTAAATTGTTAATTGAAAAAACAAATATATATATATAAATATTGTAAAATGAAAGTGAAATTTGTTTCTTATAACAGCAATTTATATGTTTTAAATTTAATAAGAAAAATTCTGAATCAATCAAATATTATCTTCTTTATTTTTTTTTTTGTTTTTGTTCCAAAGTTGACCACGATTTGCGATTGGTTTTCTTTATATATTAATAAGTTAATTTTTCGAAGAAGAAAACACACGAAGCGAAAGTTGCTCAATGACATCATATATTTATAGTTAAAACGATTGGAATTAATTTGCGTTAATACATGAAACCAGCTACCTTTCCTTAAACCGCATGAAATTCCCAATCCAATCATATATCTTTGTTTTTTATTTAGATACTTTTTTTTTCTTTTTTGTTTGTGTATATGAAGATGCATTGACATGAAGATAAAATTTTATTCCGCCTCATAAAATTACGTATATAACTACATACTAATCGTAAATTCAAGCTAAAATTATTAATTAAATAAATAATAATGAGTGACGGATGTATTTTAATAAAGCAGTTCTTTTAAGACCAGCAAGACGAGAAAAAGATATCAATCTTTTCACTTGGTACATCTGCCGTTTTATTATTATAAAAAAGCAGAGCCGGTTTCAAATAATTGAAATCCAACCTGCATTTTATTTTACATATTTTTATATTATTATAATTGGAAATTGAGATTCAACTTGTAAGACAACAAAATAGTTTTACAATAAAAGGATGAAACAAACTTTTTTTTCATTTTGCAAGAAGATTAAAATTACAAATAATTTCCATACATAAGAACCACTTTATCAAAAATAAAATCAAAAAATCTATTTTTTTAATTTCTCGATGTAAACTATTTATGTAAATATAATAAAAGCGAGGAGTTAGATTTACATTAAAATTACATAAATCTTGCTATTAGAGTGACGATGTTGAAAAAAAAACGTTTTACATAATCCGGCGAAATATATGACATTATTATCCTTCATTTGATAAAGTTGTGGGTCATACAACAAGTTTGAACCAAGAGTGAAAGCAGAGGTCTTTTTCAATCGCATGTGTAATCTTCTTCTCACGTGTCTCATATTGGGATCACATTTGACCATACCGATTTCGTGATTATTGTTGCAAAGAACACTTACGTTCATCGCACCAATGCGTAACATTTCGCATTTTTCGTTGTTACGCATCACTGTCTAACGGGAAGCCTGCTCACAAAGCTTTCGTTCAGTTTGAGTTGAGCGGAATATTAAATATATATGTACTACTTTGTCCTATTGTAAAAATAATATTTCTTTCGTGTGATGTATTCGATTCATATTGTCATTATACTATTGTTACCGTTGACGTTTGTGATAATTAGTTATCACTTATCAAACTTATCAAAATGTTTATGCTTATTCTAATAAAGTTTACTTATTAATTGTTTTAATTCAATCAAAATAGCATTACTTAATAAGTCTTAATATTAATTGCATCTATTTAGTATTAAGCTATAAAATAATTTGCTTTAATATATTATTAAGACAAAATTGTCAACATTTACAATAAAATACTTCGTTTCGAAAAAGATATTTTAGTGAAATTATGTTCATTAATTTTTATGAAATTTGATAATAATTCACATTTATTTTTTGTCATTACACAATTTCTTTTTGGAGAATACATAATATCCATAAAAATTGAACTTAATTTAAGTATTTTTTGTTTCTTATTTTATGTTTTATAATCTTATATGAGCAGACTTTCATTTCAAGGTGATAATCAGTGAAATCAAAATGATTATTATTTTACGAAATTTTATAAAAATTACTTCCAAAAAATTAGAGAGAAAGTACTCATCTTTATAGTTCATTAAGTTTCATGTTTCAATTTGAAAATGTTTTATATTAGAAACAAATGGATGATTCAATTATACCTTCTAGAAGAAATTTTAAATTATATTATTTAAAAAGGGGAAAAAAATTGATTATTCCAAGGTGTAATAATAGTTTGTCATTACGCACAGCTTACAAGTCATTATCTCGTAACTTTTTCACAACAAAAATTCTATTACAAGTTATCGCGTTGTATCGTCGACTGACGTTGATTATATTGTTATGCCCATCCTCTTCCTGTTGCACAGCTACTGCTTTCAACTTTAAACTCGATGACACGATCGTTATTTGTTCATAATACCTATTTTTCTAATAACACAATACTACAATAATCCTCTCCTTTCATTTTGCTCGGGATTATTAATGACTTTTTTGTAGCTACTTGTATACATGATGAAGACGACTGACCAAATCGAGCAACTTTTTATAATCTCAAAATGTAGATCAATGTTGCGTGTAGATTGAATTTTCTTTCATTTTTCAGTTGTAACAATAGCAATCGAGGAGTTTTTTGTCTTCATTTTTAATGTTTCACCGAGGACATGAAATATAAACCTTCGATAATGAGTTCTAAATACAAAAAGTAATACTTTCGCAATAAATTTCAGCCTCCACTTTTTTGTTTCTTAGATAAAATTTTACTTTCAAATATGATTTCAATTTCATTTATGATATTTTAAAATCTAATGTTTTTTTTATTAATAGTTAGGTGAAATTTTAATGTTGATTTTTTTAAATATATTAAAAAGCTCTGTGTGAGAAAAAATCTGGGAAGAAAAAAATAATTTAGGAAAATTTATTATTAAAAGCACATAAAAATGTATTCATTTTTTGCTTCCTCGTGGCTGTAAAAAATATTTTGAAATCTGAGAAAAATTATACTGTGTTCCATAAAGATACTTAGTAGATGGGAATGCAAGAAAAACGTTTTTCTTCTTCGTTTTGTTCTTAGTTTATATTCTGATAAAACAGTAAATAAACCAAGATGTTATAAGAAAAAAGTATAATGAATTTTAATTTCAATTCATTAATAAAGTATATACAGTGGTAAGCTGCAAATTATCCTTGACACGAATCTTCTTGTATTATTATCCCATTGTCAGCTATGAGAAATATGAACATCGTGTATAGGTATAAGAAAATTTGCATTATTGGAATTAGATAACTTTCTTGGTAATGAATCAGATGCAGTAATTGCAGTATATTACTTGTTCTCACTAATATTGATAAATATAAAAAAATAGTAAACTATAATTTTCTGTTATATTAGATAAATCTTTACTCAGAATTTCAAAATCATTCCTTGTAGAAATAAAATCTTTACAAATTTTGAATTTTGATCTTATTGACAATTATATTAAAATTATTTTAACAAATTTGTGATCATTCTTAACATTTCTGAGTTTTTTTATGCTAAAATGTGTTAAGCAGGATTATTACAAGTTTATTTTTAACTGGAACAAAATATAAAAATAATTTGTATAATTCTATTTGAATTTCAAATAATTTATGCAATCTCTGATAAAAAGTTTTTTAATTCGTGGAATATCAAAGTGAATTGAAATAAATAATTCACATGTGAATTCATGGAAGCATTTCATGAATTTTCATGTCCTCCCCAAGAATGGTCTGTTATACATTTCATATTTTAGAACATTAAATTTATTGTCATCATATATAGATCTATGGAAAATGTATATATATTTATCTAATATCTATATCAAATATTCGTCCCCATCGTTTGAATGTTTTATATAATTTAATTTTTTCAAAAAAACATCACCTTAAAAATATATTTTAGACTTTCCTCATAAATTAAGAAGTTCGTTTCTCGTTCTTATTGACATAATTTCTAAAATTAATAACAAAGAAATGATAAATTACATAAAAAGTATTAATAATGATTAAACTATATGTATTTTAAATAACTGAATAAACAAAATTTTAACATTGCATTTATTCATAAAATGTATCATCATACCTTTGCGAACACTTTTGTGAATTTACAACTTAATAATGAAGTAATGCACAACTTGTATACCATAAACATGTATATAATAAACTATAGCAAATTAATATCTGATAAATCTGAAAAAAAAGTATTATTCTCTTTCCAATTTTTTAAACTGAAGTTACATGAAAAATATGATTTTAATTGGAGGGAGGTAATGGGAACGTTTAAATGTTAAACCTTAAATTTATTGTTGGACGGTATCAGTTTGATATTTGCACAATATATTAACATAATTATTATTTGTCAATTCAGTTAAAAAATTACACAAAATACTGATATAATATAATTATTAGGATACTCTGGAGCCCTGCCCAGGTCGACGTCAATAGCAACAAAAATATATATCTATATATCTATATATTTATATATTTATAAACATTTTAGAATGTTATTTATAATTATTCTTATAAGAATACACCAGCACGATGCTGCTTTTATAATAAATTTCGTTGTGTGAAGTTGCTTTAAAAAAACAGACAAACAAGTTCTCTTATCAGCCGCTAGACGGCACTTACTGAATAAATAAAAAACATTTCAAATAAGATCGCGCTGACGTATCCTTTAGTCTTGAGAAATGTACAAACATGTTAACGTTAACGTTGCCGACCAAACATTCTGAGCACTTATGCTTAGAGAGAGAGACATTAATTTACACAACGTAGTTCATAAAGTCATCATTAATGTATACAAAAACAAGAACATTAACTTTTTCTCTAAGTTATACAAAAAAAAAACCTTTTTGTCGCCGATTTCTTAATACTTTCAACACATTGCTCCAACGCAAAATATAACGTTTTGCTTTTTAGGAATGTCGTTTATATCTATCCTTTCAATAATAAAATGTCTATAAAATATATATTTCAATCGAGTTAATAATGAACCTCAATCAAACTTCCATCAAATTATCACTGTCAGTGAGTCGTGAAAAAAAATACTTTATATATATATATATATATAAATAGAACTGCTTCTTGTGACATTATTTGCCGTTTGACTTGCGCTTAATAATAAAATAAATAATACGCTCAAACTGCATATGTTGTCACCGGTTACACGTTCCTACGGCTCTTCATCTTTAGACAAATATAATAACGTTGTCATTCCTCAAAACTTGGTCACACGTACACTTATCACGGCACATATACACGCGGTACACAAACATGCAATACGTACTCCGCAAACAATTTATTTTTTGTCTTTTTTTTGTTTTAAAAATATCTGCTGGTATCACTATGTCGAGTGCGATTGAAATGTTTTGCGCTCCGTATGGTACATATAAATTCGACACAGTTTTTTTCTCATTTCTTTTTTTCTTCTTCTCTTTTTTTTATCAATTATATATTTACAAGACTTACAAAACATGACACTTTCATCATCCTGTTTCTGTACAATAGAATCTGTATCGTAACATTTTTTGCATTGATAACTTTGAATATATAATATATTAAACTAAGGGTTTTACAATTAATTAAATATTATCACAAGCAAAGATTAAAAAAAACTTTCGTTTTTATAAATAATAATTATTTGTAACAAATTTTGAGCTTGAATATAAACCAAAACTTAATCTAAAATCTCATTTTAATACAGGTTCTACTGTAAGATATTTTTTTTTTTTTATTTTCTTTGAGTTGCATGCGAAGAATCGCATACATTTTTCACTTTTTATTTATACATATACTGTTGGGGGACTTTTGATATTGCCTAACATTCAGATTTGTCTTCTTCGACCAGGTGTTGCGTATCTTTGCCGGAATCGATTGGTGTTGGATCCAGTTCACGTCTTTTCAGGTGAATCGTTGGTGGTTCTTTGTGCTGCACGCTAGAGGGCTTCATTTCCGCCGGGATTTCGTAAATTCCGCTTCCACTGGTGCCATTAGTCGTGCCAGTTTCCATGTTCACCGCGTCGTACATTGGGTTACTGAAATCCCGGTTCTTACTGCTGACGTCACTTAAATTGTACTCAACGTCAAGTGGTTCCTAAAAAAGAACACAAAATATTAAATAAAACAAACTTAATAAATAATCTTCTTACAAATTTTAATTTTCTATATGCTGACCATTCTGTCCTGAGTACCACCGCCAAATTCCACATTACTTCCTTGTCTAAAGGAAACACTTTGGGCACCAGTTAAACTTCCAAGTCCACCAGCTTTACCACTGCCATGAAACATTGTTATATTAAAATAACCAGTTTTTTAACTCTTAATTCTTATTAAACATATTTAATGTTTTTTTTAAAACACTTTAGTCATTAATTTGAGAACTTGAGTGTTTTTTACAGAAAATGTTAGTGGTTTTTTTTAAGAACTTTGGTGAAAAAACTTACAATGGTCGTTTTTTAAGGACCATCACCACAGCAGCTGCTCCCAAAAGTATCAAAATACAAACAACCACCGCAACGACAATTGTCGCAGTGGAGCTGCTGCTCTTGTGACCGAAATTGTTGATTTCACAAAATTCTCCGTGGAAGTCCTTGAGACAGGCGCAACTGGACTCCTGACCAACCGAACTATCCTGACAGAATCCTCCATTCTGACATGCGCAGACCCGAGGTGCGGGCTTTTCCCTCTCGATCGAGGCGTCGCAGACGATTTCAGTCGTGTGGAGATTCACGTGAACATTGTCGGGACAGAGACACTTGTGGCCATCTGGTACATGCACACAAAGATGCGAGCAGACAGCTGAGAAACATGGGTCATGCAGACTCAAGTTGTAACGCAAATGATGGTAGACTTTTACTCCGGCAGACAGGATGATTCGTTTCACCAGAGTTTGGGGCACACCTCGGCCAAATTTGTCCTGAGCGACTAGTTCACCGGGTCTTCTTGTGGTCCAGTAGATGTTGTTCTCGAAAACGTCCAAAAATACTGGATACCTAAGAATTTAAAAAAAAGTAATTATATAAAGCCTTAATTTTTTAAATTGTATTACTTTGAGCTTTCTTCTTTTTGTACCTCAACTTTTCTCCTCGCAAAATAATCTTCCTGTTACTTCCATCCTGACGTATTGACTCAATTGTGTTGAGTTTATTATCTGCCCAGTAAAGGGTATGGTCCATTGAATAATCGATAGTCAAAGCTGACGGTCTTCCCAATCTGTCCAGAACCAGAGGTTTTCGTTTGCTTCCGTCCATCCAAGATATTTCAATCTTCGGCAAGTAACCAGTGTCGGTCCAAAACAATCGACCCAATTGAGGATCTATTGCGATCGCAGTGGGATGCTCCAAATTGTCTGATATCAAACTCCTTCTGTAACGACCGTCTGACTTGGAAACCACGACTTTTCCCTGATTTCTGGTGTCGGTTGACTCGGTTTCTGTCCAGTACAAGTTCTCGGAAACCCAGTCGATAGCCAAACCTGTTATTTTTCCATTGGAAGCTACAAAAATAAAAAGTCAATAATTAAAACTTGCTTTTCATTTATTAGAATTAAAAGAATATTTTCTTTTTTTTAAATTTCTTACCCTTGATGCTGAGGTCTTGCGCATGACCGATCTTGACGTCTCCATTTTTGGCATTGACCATGAAAGACCTCTTAATGGTGTTGTCAAACGAATCAATCCAGTAAACATATTCGTTTTTGGGATCAAAGTCAACCGCGTGCACCCGTTTTTCGTTCGCAACAACATCCAGCTCGTCTTTGTTGTGTATATCATAAGCTCGTATCTCTGAACCACTGGCAAACAGTACGATCGGCTGTTCCTTAACAGCACGACAAACCCCACTAAGATTGTCGGTGAGGCGGAAACCCTCTCGACACGAGCAAATGTGCGAACCGTTCAAATTTGTGCAAAGTTGTGAACAGTGGTGCAGGCCTTTGGCACACTCGTCTACGTCTTCACAGTGTTTTCGGTTGTCCAGGGAAATGATGTAGCCTGGGTAACAGGCGCAGATGTAACCGCCGTCGGTAACGTTTTGACAATAGTGCGAGCAACCGCCTTTGTTTGTTTCGGAACAGTGTTTGTTGTGATCTGACAAATAAAGATAAGTAGATATTAATTCAAAAGTCAAATTTTTATTATTAAGAGTTTATAATTTGATAATTTAAAAAATGTTTAATTATCAAATAAAGAATGTTCTTTTTTTGAAGATTCAATATACTTACGACATCCAAGTTCGTCAGAAGAATCACCACAATCATCGGCATAATCGCAGATCTTTGTACGCTCAATGCACTTGTGATTGGCACACTGGTATTCAAGTATCGGGTCACAAGGTCTGTGTCTGGCTGCGCAAAGTGTCATGTTATTTTCGTCAGATCCGTCTCCGCAGTTGTCTATTCCATCGCAAAGCTGGTACCTGGCGATGCATTTGTGGTTGGAACACTGGAATCTTCTATCTGTGTCACACTTGAAGTTTGCTGTTAAAAAAATGTAATCAAATTTAATTATCTAGGTACAATAAATAAGTAAATAAATTAAGCAAATAAGATTAATAATTAAATAAATAAAATAAGAAGTAATAAACAATTACCGCAAACTGCAGGGCTTTCATCAGATCCATCTCCACAGTCGTCGCTACCATCACACCGATCCAGCATAGAAACACAAAGAGTATTGTCACACTGGAATTGGGATTCAGGACAGTATCTTCCATTTGGATATCTGGGAGGACATCCTAATTCGTCGCTCAAATCTCGACAGTCACGGGCACCGTCACAACGCAAATAAGATGCTATACAGTGTCCACTTGTACACTGGAATGAATCATTCTAAAAAGAAAAGAGAAATTAAATCATCTGTAATTAGATAAATTCTTTTTATCTTAATAAAAAATAATTGCCTTGCAAACAAAAGTACGACATCCCATCTCGTCACTATTGTCCCCGCAATCGTCTTCCAAGTCACAGCGCCATCTGGACGCGATACACTTTCCATTTTTACATCTGAACTCTGATTCCGAGCATTCCCTGTAGCGATCTTTGCAAACTGCATCAGCCTCATCACTTCCATCTCCACAGTCTTCGGCAAAGTCACACAACCATTGTTTTGGAATACACCTGTTGTTGCTGCACTTGAAATCAGTTTCGGAATTACAGGCTGGACAATTTTGAGGTCTTTCGTCGGAACCATCTCTGCAGTCGTCTTTTCCATCGCAAAACAGCCATTTGGGGATACAGCGGTAGTTGGCGTGACCGGGACAACGTTGCCAGCCAGTGGTGCAATTTTGTTGACGACACATGTACGCGGGCTCGTCGCTGTCGTCGCCGCAGTCGTTGTCGAAGTCACACATCCACAGTTTTGGGATGCATTTACCATTTTTGCAGGCGAATTCGGTTCTAGGATCACACTGCCTATTATCTATAAAAAAGAAATAATAATTTAAAAAATCATAAAAGCTTTAGGAAAGTTTAATAAATTTAATCAAACGTACGACAGATTGAGGGATCTTCATCACTTCCGTCTTTACAGTCAGCATCACCATCACACTTCCAAGAATCATGTATACAACGACCATTGGACTTGCATTTGAATTCTAAAGCTGGACATTCCAGACTGCAATTTGACTCGTCGCTTTTGTCGCCACAATCATCTGCACCATCACACACAGTGATACTAGCTGTACAATTTCCGTTGGCACACTGGAAGACACCTGGTCGACATACTCTTGCAGGACAGTCGGTCTGCTCGTCTGAACCATCTTTACAATCTTTTTCTCCATCACACCTAAAAAAGCATTACATAATTACAAATCATAAAAGATTTGCCAAATTATAATACAATTCTTAAAATAAATTAAACCGAAAGCTTACTTCCAGAACCACGGAATACACTTTTCATCTGGCGGTCCACACCGATGTTGCCCCTTGGTGCAATTGGCAATACAAGTTTTCTGGTCCACATCTAAAATATACTGATTCGGACACTTGCACTTGAACGAAGTAACCCCAGGCTGTCCGTAGCCTTCAAGCAAGTAGGAGCTTGCGGGAGGTGCGATCAGACACAAGTGTGAGCAGCCTCCATTGTTATCCCCGCATGGATTTGTGTAAGGCAACTGTCTCAGAGGATGATAAATATGTATGTCATAGGGTCTGTGAGTCGTATTCCTCAAAACCGTCAAATTTGATCCGGAGAATTTTTCGGCCTTGCTGATTGCCTTCAGATTCCAGTCGGTCCAGTACATGTGGTCGTCGAATACCGTGAGAGCAAAGACATGGGGCACAGAAACTCCGGAGAGAACTATGCGTCGATGATGACCCTCCAAGTCAGCGAAGGCGATGTAATCTAAATGAGCATCTGCCCAGTAAATTTTGTCGGTGAAGTAATCGATGGTTAGTGCGTTGGGCCAGGCGATGTCATCTTCCCAAGTGAGGATTCGAGTGAAGTTACTACCGTCCATGCCCATTTTTCCAATGTAAGCCTGGGTAAAAAGAAAAAATTTAGAAAATGTTATTTTTAACACTTTAGATTTAAAGTAAAGAATAATACCTGGAGATGCCAGGATGTGAAGTAAAGGTATCCAGTGCCCGGATGAACGACGATTGCTCGAGGATCCGAAATTCCGCTCTGAAGTGTTTTCCTGTTGGTACCATCTAGTTCAGACACGTCCAGATGTTTTGCGTGTCTGTCGAGCCAGTAAAGTTTTCGTCCTACCCAATCTATGGAAATACCTTCCAGTCCCAAACTATCGTGGCGAATTATTGGTTCCTTGTCTCCTCCAGCAATAGGTGCTCTAAAAATTGAATTAAAATTTTGAAATTAAATTAAAATTTTTGAATTAATTTAAAAAATTGCAGTTAAATTAAAAATTTTATTTAAGTTAAAACCTGTAGATAGACTTGGCAGTGACATCACAGAAGTACAACATTTGTTGAGCATAATCAGCATCCAATGCCACAACGTTAACAAGATCCTGGTGCATAAGATTGTACTTAGAGGCATCGGTGGACATGTTTCTTACGTAATACTTGTTGGTAAATATAATCCAAGGTTCGATGTTGTCTCGTCGTTTACAAGTATGTTCGTCAGCAGCTCGCTCGTACCATCGTTCGTTGCATTTACAATAGTAGTGACCAGGAGTGTTTTCGCACTTCTGACTGCAAACTTGCGGTGTTTCGACGCACTCATCTATATCTGCACAAGCTTTGCCATCTTCCAAGAGTTTGTAACCCGGATTACATTCGCAGTAGAAACTTGTGAGTGTGTCGACACACCTGTGACCGCACTGATTCATCTCAACTTTGGCACACTCGTCGACGTTGCAGTGAGGTGGTTCGTCACTTTCGTCTGGACAGTCGGGTTCCTTGTTGCAGACCAACTGCTGGTCAATACAATTGCCATTTTTGCACATAAAATCGTTAGGATTGGGACAGGTTGTGTTCTTTGCTTTAGATGCTAAAAAATAATTAATAGTTTTATTTTCTTTAACATTTAAAATCTTTATTTTTGATTTATTGTAAAAAAAAATTAATAGAAAATACTTACGACATCCCACTTCGTCTGAACGGTCTCCGCAGTCATCTTGTCCGTCACACCTAAATTGTTTTCTGATACACTTGAAATTTTGACAAGTAAATTCCATGTCGGAACACTCTTTGTACTGTTTATTGCAGAACTTTCCTTCATCACTTCCATCACCGCAGTCGTTATCGTGATCACAAAGCCAATTACGGTTTAGACACCGTCCGTTATTGCAGGTAAACTGGTTTTCGGCGCAGGGAGTTGGTTCGGGACAACTATGTAGGGTTGTGTTTTCGTCGGCTCCGTCGACACAGTCGGGATCTCCGTCACAGAGCCATTTTTTGGGAATGCACTGGGCACGGTTCCACATTTTGTTTGCAGTACAAGTGAACTCGGTTTCTTCGTCACACTTTCTGTCATCTAAAAATATCCATCATGTATAAATAATTTTTTATCATAGTTTGTTGAATATACTATAGTTAAAATGTTTAATTCTAGTTATTCCATGAAATTATTGATTGAAACACTTTTACTATAAAATATATATAGTTTTTGACTTACTGCACTGATGTCGTTCATCCTCATCAGAATTATCCAAACAATCATTATCCCCATCACAAATGTAAATCCTCGGTATACAATTGCCATTGTCACAAGTAAATAAGTCGCCAAAACAAGTTCTTCCCTCCGACTGACAGTACCCAGGTGGTTCGTCACTTCCATCTAAACAGTCGTCATCCCCATCGCAGTACCAAGTAGCGGGAATACACCTATGATTAGGACACCTAAAGCTATTTTGTGGACAGGTTCTTTGAGCACAATGCAGCGGATCTTCATCACTATTATCGCCACAGTCGTTATCACCATCACACAGCCAATATGGCTCTACGCAAATATTTGTGTTTTCGCACTTCAGATGGTTTGGCGGACAGGTATTATTGTGTGGACATCTTTCGTGGGTTTCGTCACTCGTAATATTGTCCTTACAATCGTTTACTCCATTACAAACCTGGGCCATCGGAATACATCTATGATTCGCACAGGTGAATTCACCTTCTGCACAGGCGGGGTAGACACAGCCTTCTTCATCACTACCATCACGACAGTCATTTTCATGGTCACACTTCCAGGTCTTGAAAATACATCTTCCATTGTTGCAGCGGAATTCGTTTGGACTACAGGAATGATGAGCTGAAGATAAAACAAATTAATAAGTTTCAGAAATCTCGATTAAATTATAAAATTAAAAGTACAATGAAGAAATATCTTACAGCAATAAGCTTTGTCTTCATCCGAACCATCTCCACAGTCATCGTCCCCATCACAAGACCACATCCTCGAAATACACCGTCCATTTCTGCAGGCAAACATATTAGGATCACAAGTATTGTTTTTAGAAACACACATCCTTTGCTCATTAACCAGTCTACTGTTATCATCACATTTACATTCAGCAGTATTGTTTGGTCCTGGATGACAACTCTGATCGCATCCACCATTGTTGATATTACAAGGATTTACGGTACAAAGTTGTCGCTTGGATGAGTAAATGTGCAGATCCCTGGGAGAATCGTCCAATCGTTTTACCAGCTCTACCTTATCACCACCTGTGTTCTTGTCCGCTCGGTAGACCCCTCTCAGCTGCAGGTCCGTCCAGTAAATGTGATTTCCAAATACCGTTATTGCGAAGGGATATATAGTGGCACTTATCAGAATCTGTCTCTGCTTTCCGTCTAAGTCTGAACGTTCGATTTTCTCGCGTACTGCATCAGTCCAGTAGAGCATGTTCTCGTCATAATCGATAGCAAGTCCACTTGGTTGTGAAAGGTCCTTGTCTATGATAGGTTTCTTGAAGGACCCGGCCATTGTGGTACGGAAAATTTTCCCAGAAGTGCCGTAGCGGCCCCAGTCGGTGAAATATAGAGAACCATTGCAGGGATCAACTACAATGGCTCTGGGGCGGTCAACACGAGCGATCATCACCAGGTCGGATCCATCAATGTTCATTGCATAGATGCTGTTGTTTGAAGAATCTGTCCAGTAAATCTAAAAAGAAAAGTAAATTAAAATAAAACCAATTTACTAAACACTTAAGAACTATGAATAAGAAATTATCTTACCTTTTTCTGAGTCCAGTCATAAGAAATTCCTTCCGGATTGATACCCTTACTAATTAAAGTATGCAAATCATTTGACGAAGGATTTTCTGCCTGCATCCATGCAATTTTTGCCCAGGGTCTAATTTGAGTGAACAAAAGTTTTTTATCCTGATAATCAAAGTCAATACCAACAACATTAGTGAGGTTTCCAACTGGTTTAAAAGGCAAATTCGTAACATGAGGATCCAAACTGATAGCCCGAATTTCGGTTCTGGTCGCGAATACCAGATACTCTTCAACGACATCACATTTTTTACCATCAGCTGCCAGGGTTCCCGTGGCACAGTCGCATTTAAACTGTTCCGAACTATCACGTGGCATGGCAAAGCACAACTGTTGACATCCACCATTGCTAACTCTAACACAAGGATTGGTTTCATCGCTCGGCTGGGCGCTCTGGTCAAAGATTGCAATGTCTCTGAGTTTCTGCAGGTTGGTGCGCACCTGTACTGGCATGCTGTTGTTTCCAGGATTTTTGCTGGCTTTATATACGGTCGCCAGATTTCGATCCACCCAGTAGACATCGTTTCCAAAAATGGCAACACCCATCGGGTTTGGTAAATTCCGACGAATGATCTGTCGGTTTCCGCCACTGAAGGACACCTTCTGGATCATATCCAACTTGGAGTCAACCCAGTAAACATCGTGGGTGATCATGTCGATAGTCAGGTCTCTAGGGGTACTTATGCCAGAAGTCACCACGGGCATCCAGTTGGTTCCATCCAGATTTGCTTTTCCGATTCTCGGATATTGACCATAATCAATCCAATAGAGGACTCTCTTAATCGGATTCACTGCCAGCTCTCTCGGGGCGTCTGTCGTGGTCTTCACCAAAACTTTTCTGTTGCTACCATCCAGCCAACAGACTTCCACATAATTATCATGAGGAAACACGTTTGCAAAGTACATATTTCCAGCAATCCAGTCGATGGTTAGACCGCGAATTCCGTTCAAACCAATTCCTGTTTTAATCACATGTTCCAGTTCCGTTCCATTAGGACGCACCCGGAAAATACCGTTCCAATTTCCGCGATTGAATTCCACCCAGTAGATCCAGTTTTCTGCATAGTGAACGTCTACATGAAGGATGTGGTGGCCAGAACCTGCGATCGGTACCATTGCTTCTTTAGAATCCTTCAGACTGTAACCTCTAGCGACATCTAGCTGAGTAACAACAGCAAAAGTCTTGAATGGTTCGCACTTAGTATCGCTGATTTTTCGGTACTCAAGACCACAGGCGCAAACCCTTGTTCCTCCTGAAGATGGCAGACACAACTGCTCGCAATCTCCATTATTGGTTAGACAGGGATGGGAACCTGTCGCGCGTTTTTTGTAAATTGTCAGAGTCTTCAGTTCCGCGTCATTGCTGATGAGAATCGTGGGATTTTCGCCACCTGGTAGATCAACGCGTTCGATTTTCTCATACCTTGGGTCCAGATAGTACAGTCGAGATTCGTGAACAGCTAAAGCCTTGGGATGGGAAATACTGTTGGCTTCAGAGAGAATTACCCGGACGTTGGTACCATCTGTGGACATGGCTTTAACGTAGCTAGGATACTGTGAGCTGAAATACAGGGTCTTTGTGGGAATGTCGATGGTCAGTGCTTCTGGTTTGTCTACATCAGTTGACAGAATAATCGAGTTGGTTCCGTCCATATTCACTCTAGCTATTTTGATAGGCACCCCAAATCCTCCCTCATCAATCCAGAACACATGTCCCTCAATAGGATCCACACACATGGCTTTCGGTTTAGCTACAGAAGTATTCTTACCATCATTCGCCAAAACGATAGTCCGGAACCTGGTTTTACCGTCAATTTTAATCGCCTCGATGTTAGAAGCGTATTTGTTTCCGATAAATAGATTGCGACCCAGCCAGTCAAGAGCCAAAGTGGAAGGCGATCCTACGATTCCGGTGTCGCCCATTGGATTCGGAAACTCGGTTTTATTTCCTCCGCTGTAGGGTATGGTGTATATGGTTCCATTTTCCTCATCTCCATCTTTGCCTTGTAGCCAGTAGATGATTCGATCTGTTCTATCGTAGTCGATCACACGACCACCTTCTACTCCTACTACCGGGGTGATGTATCCAGTTTTGGTGTCTCCCGGTGTCAGAGACACGTCGATGACCTGGGATCCACGTAACACAAGCAAATAAGGAGTTTCCTCTTCCTGGCAGCGACCATCTGGTAAGAGTTTGAAACCAACTTGGCACTTGCAACTATAGCCCTCTGGTTTGCTGGGTGACAGTAGACACAGATGTTGGCAAGTGGCGTTTGCGCAAGGATTCGGACTGATCGGCTGAAGAACTGGATGGTGAACGTGAATTGAAAGAGGTTGAGAAATCAGATGCGAAACTACAGTCTGATTGTGACCTTTAAATTTGTGAGCTGACAATACTCTATTCAGTTGTCTATCAGTCCAGTACATGGTGTCTTCGAAGAGAGTCAGTGAGTGAGGATGTAATAGATAGTGACTGCTGGCAAGTACCTGCATTCTTTTGGTTCCATCATACAAACAGGTGTCAATGAAATCTAATTTACTATCGGCAAAGTAGATTCTCTTATTGGCAATATCCAGAGCCAATCCGTTGGGCCAGTAGATCTTTGTGTGGATGATGGTCTGCCTCTGCGAACCGTCCATTCCGATCCTTTCGATTCTCGGATTTTCTCCCCAGTCAGTCCAGAAAAGCCATCTTGCATCCGGACTGGGATCCAGACACATGCCTCGTGGCTGGGTAATGTTCTCTTTCACAAGCACCATTCTATCTTCTCCAGTTTCCTTGGCAACTTCAATAGTATTTAGCTTAGAATCTAACCAGTACAAGTTTTTTCCTATCCAGTCGTAAGCCAGTCCTTCCACTAGATCCAAACCAGTAGAGATCACATCCTGAGGATCACTTCCTCTGTCCAACCGAGAGATCTTCTTCAGCTTCATATCCGACCAGAAGATGGTTCCAGTCTGCATGTTGCTGGCTGTAGCCACTACGTTTTCGACATTAATTGGTACTCGTTCCAAGGTCTGATCCTGTAAGTCAGCTACCAGAATCGTGTGTCTATTAGAAATGATGAGGAAGGCTGCACTATGGTTGAAAGCTTTACAGGTATGTTTGTCAAATTCCAAGGTGTAACCATCGACGCAATTACAATAGTATCCACCTTTAGTGTTAACGCAAATTTGGGAACAGCGACCAGCTGGGTCGCACTCGTTATCATCTACACAGGTCATCTCATCTGTACTTAAGGTTTCTCCATCCGGACAGGTGCACTTAGCTCCTGCTGGGGTTTGGAAACAATCGTTGGAACACAATCCTCCCTGGTGTTTGCACTCTGCCAAATCGCATCCCATACCTTCATCCAGACCATTCGGACAGTCCGGTTTACCATTGCACACTAGGGTATTATTGATGCACTTGTTGGTGACATTCGGACACTGCCACTGATTGCTTTCGCATTTGAAAGGTGGTGGTCCGCAGGCATGCAATGTAATATCCTCATCTGAACCATCTCCACAATCATCTTTTCCGTCACAAATATAGGCCTTGAAGACACATTGGGTGTTTCGACATTTGAAGTATCCAGGCTGGCACTCGATCTGACCGCAGGTGTCCGGTTCGTCGGACCTGTCCACACAATCAGCCATCCCATCGCAATACCAGTTTTTGGGTATACATACCCCTGACGATACACATTGGAACATTTTTTCAGTATTACAGGTGTCCGGTGGGAAAGACGGACAGTCTACTTCATCACTACCATCGTTACAGTCAGAAATTCCATCACACTTGTATGACTCCAGAACACACATCTTCTTGTCAGCGCAAGTGAACTGGTTGCTCAAACAAGTGACAGGAGGACAATCCATCTCGTCCTGCTGGTCGAAGCAGTCGTTATCGCCATCACAGACCCAGGACTGTGGAATACAGTGTCCGGATCTGGGACAGGTGAATTGGAAGTAGGAACAGGTCTTCACCGCACAGAAACTTCCCTCATCGGAACTATCTCCACAGTCGTTTTCAGAGTCGCATTTCCACATCAGTGGGATACATCTGTTGTTCTCGCAGGCGAATTGATTTGCTGTACAGGTTACATTGGGACAACCAGTTTCATCACTGTAATCTCCGCAATCGTTTTCAGAGTCACAGCGGAAACTCATCGGGACACACCTTCCAGATTTACATTCGAATTCATTAGTGGCACAAGTTGGTTTTGTGCAGTTTTGCATTTCATCACTGTTGTCTAAACAATCATCATCTCCATCACAAACCCACGAATTTGGAACGCAACGTTGGTTTGCGCAGGTAAAGTCCCAGGCATTTGGACAGGCCTGCAATGGTGGTTCGGCTTCTTTGTCTTCTTTGCAGGTTCTTCCATCTTCATTAAGCTTTTCTCCATAGGGACATCCACATACTCGGGTCAACTTGATATCATTGGGATCTTTTTCCTCACTGGAATTGTGCGGCACAGCGAAGCATAATTTTTCACAGCCACCATTGTTTATCGAGCAAGGATGTTCCGGATTTGGATTTTGGACATTCCTACTGAAAACCTTGACACCATAAAGTCGATTGGTAGATGGTTCGCGAACCAAAATTACTTCTTGTGCTCCAGTTTCTTTATGTAAACGGATGATGGCGTCGAGTCGCCAGTCGGTGATGTACATCCATTCCTCGTGAATAGCGATAGAGAAGGGATGACGAATTAGACGAGAGTTTACAGTTTGGACATCGCCACCGTCGAGATTTGAGTGTTGAACATGGTCGAGTAGAGCATCACACCAGTAGAGCCGGTCTTTCAAGAAGTCGATAGCCAAACCGTTGGGCCAGCCGAGAGTCAGATTCTTAAAAACTGTTAGATCTGAACCGTCCGCTCTGGCTCGACTAATGTTGGCAGGTCGGTCCCACTCTGAGAAAAAGATGTAACCTTTATTCGGGTGGATGACTATGGCGCGAGGTCGTTTCAGGTCCATTAGTAGAGTTCGACGATAAGTCACGTTGTTTGTGCTCAAAACATTTAGAGTTCCCTTGCGAGAGTCTATGTAGTAAAGATTGTTGGCTGCCCAGTCTACGGCTAGACCTTCCACGCCTTCATTCTGACTTGCCAGAACGATTTCTCGACCTGTTCCATTTTGGTGGACTCTGAAATTTAAAATTTAAGATCATTTAGTAAGAAATTTGGAAAGTAATAAACTTTTTGGAAGGATTTTGTAAGGAATTTTGGAACTGCAATGTCTTTTATTAAAATAAAATACTTACCTATAAATAACGTCTTGCAGAACGTCACTATAATAGATGTACTGATCGTGAGCATCATAATCCAGCCCAACAAACCTAGCCCTCCGAGAAACAACCGGTAAAATGGCGTCGCTAAATCCTTCCATCACAGGATCCAAAACTCGTCCCTTAATAAACCTTTGCTGAGAATACATAAGAAACTCCTGAACCAAAATACAATTCCTCAAATCACTAGACAATCTCCAACCAATGTTACAGGCACATCTATACCCTAGCCTATTTTCAACTCCAGCTGAAGTGACAATACACATGTGCTGACAGCCGCCATTATTATTCCCACAAGGATTGGAAACTATTGGTTGTGCCAGAGGATGAAGCGCTCGCAATCCCTTCGCATCTCGAATCTTAAAAACACTCTGAATGGAATAGTCGCCCTGAGTTTTATCAACACTCATTACTGCCTGTTTAGTACTATCTGTCCAATAAATTCTGTTCTCAAATAAGGTTAATCTCACTGGGGATGGTACTTGTGGTCCTCGTAGGATCATCACTCGATTGTGACCCATATAATTAGCTGTTTCAATGTAGTCCAGCAAGGTATCACACCAGTAGATCCTCTTGGCGATGACGTCGACAGCCACACCAGATACCCGGTAGGCTGCTTCGGAAATTACCGGAAATGTTGAAGTTCCGTCCATATTAGCTCGTAAAACTTGTTTATTATCGGCTATAAACATCAGACCCATTGTGGGGTCCAAAGCAATGTCCGTAGGGTTAGTCAGATTTGAGCCCAGAGCAATTCCGTGGTACCTTCCATCCAATTCAAAAACGTCAATTTTTTGGACAATTGAGTCTACGACATAAAGTTTTTCTCCAATCCAGTCGATGGCTATAGAAACTGGACCCCAAGAGCCAGGAAGTGAAATATCCACCTGGCCCAAACTAGAAGTGTTACCATTTAAAGCTTGGGAATGTACTTTTCGGGTTTTTGTGTCAGACCAGAAAAGCAGGTTTCGGGAGTACAGGTAATCGATGCTGCTAGAGCCAGTTGTGTTTGCTATTACTTTTTTGTCGTCACCTATGCCAGACATCCGCCAAATGGCGCGCTCTTGGGCGAGAAGGATTTCGAGGTTTGAGATATTTTGGGCGCGACACTTGTTTTTTCCGTGCAACGTGTAACATGGAGCACAACTGCAGATGTAAGAGTCTGGGGTGTTTTCACAAAGTTGCTCGCAGAATCCCCATTCTGCACATTCGTCTCTGTCTGTGGGGATAAGATTCAATTTAAATTCATAAACATTTAATATATCATAATTATAATTTACAAATAAATATGAATTAAAAATGATGTCTTACCAACGCAGGATCTTGAATCATTAGCCAAAATTCTTCCTTCGGGACATGCACAAAGACCTCCGTTTGGCGATGGTCTACAGGTATGCTGGCAGACCAAAGTCTCACACATGTTTGTATCTAAAAATAATATTTATTTATTTGTGATTGACAATAACTTTTTGTTTATGGTTCTAATAGTTGAGTTTATGAATCTTACAGCAGGCTTCATCAGCGCCATCTTCGCAATCTTTTTTGTCATCACACAGTAAAGATTTGTTTATACAAAGTGGTTTTCCGTCTGCTGATCCTTTGGGACAGAGGAATTTGCTGCCAGGGCACACGGTTGCTGCACAGGACTTTTCATCCGAACCATCGTCACAGTCTCGGTACCCGTCGCAGTGGTAGGCAATAGGTATGCAAAGTGCATTGGCACACCGGAACTGGTCTGGCGTACAGGCCGGAAAATCTGTCGATTCGAAGCAATTAAAATTGTTATCACGCCATTTTTACATTAGCATTCACAAAACATAAATTATTTATTAATAGAACATTTTTTTACAAATTCTTGTCAAGTATTTTAAAACTAATAAAAGGTTTTTTGTCTTTAGTAATTCTAGAGAATTAAACAAATATAGTATTATACACAAAAAAATATACATTTTTTCCTTATACAAAACTAATTATTTGTGTGTAAATTAATATGCTAGAAAGGAACATTAGGTTTTCCCCACAAACCTGTTATTTCTTTTTATCAAATATCATAAAAACGATTTTTTAAATAAATCAATCAGTTAATGATTTAATACAATAATTTATGCTTTATAAATTATAGCAGCTTTTACTAAGTATGATACAAAAGTAAATAACTATATTTTAGTATTAAAAACCCAATAAAGTATTATTACTAAAGTATTCTAATGTTGTTAACAATTTAAAATACTAAGACTTGAAGCAAATAAAAATGAAAAGAAAATTAAAATGACAGAAAAACAGAGTAAAATATCTAAAAAAAAGAAGCAAAATATCATTCCTCAACATAATTAAAAGTCAACTCTTTTTTCTTCTCCACATATAATGACGTTAAAAACATAAAGTTTCTCAGAAATTATGGGATATGAAAGACAATTTTGTTTTTCAATTATTATAACAAGATAGCAATTTTAGAAATGCCATTTATTAGACAATGAAAACGATCTCACAAAAAAACTAATATCACAGTTTCAAGCATTATCTAATAAAAGTAATTAAAAATAAAAATAATTTGTTTGTCATGATGATTATTATGTAAGTTCTTTTTTTCCTCAGCAAAATTAATTTAAAAAGTTTTTACGAAAACTGTTTCCGAGATTACTTAATAACAAGAAATGTTAAAAGTGTATTTTTAAATAACTTCTTATCACCCCATTTGAAGTTCACATTAATCTCAATTCTGATTAAAATTCACTTATGTCGTAGTCTGAAACGACCAATTTGTTCCTACCAGTATATCTTTATGGTCCATCATATAATTAACTTGTGATAAATTAATATATTTTCGAATATATTTTCTTTCTCTAATCAGGGTTTAAGTAATTTTTTAACTATTATTTATTCAAACAACTCTTGGAAAAAACAAAGTCAAAATCTGGAGGACGGTCAATCATCTCAATCTTATTCTTCGTTGGATAATTGAATCGACTCGAAGAAGAGATAATAAACGAGGTAGAAGGAGAAAAACGAAGAAGAAGAAGTAAAAAAGGAAATCTTACTGCAGTGCTCCTCGTCACTGTTATCTCCGCAATCATCTTTGTGATTGCACCTAGCGCTCTGCTCGATGCATCGTTGGGTCTTGTTACATCTGAATTGGTCCAGCCTACAGGCTTTTAAATTCGTGCATCCCTGTTCGTCTTTGCCGTTCCGACAGTCCAAATAGCCGTCGCATCTTTTTTCCTTTGGTATGCACAGCTCGGGTGTGGTGCCACCACATCGAAAGTCATCTGGCTGACACTTTCTGTAATCTAAAAACATAATACAAATTGTATTTACTTTTATTTATACTATAAAAAATAATTTACATAAATATTTTGCGGTAAATTTCTTTTGTTTACAGAATTATTACAATTTAATAGTAAACATTTGAGTATAAAATAATGTTAAATTAATTAAATGTCTTTCTTTCTTTCTTTCTTTCTTAAAAGAAAAACTATGATTCATAATCAGAATGGGGATTGGTGCCCTTGATACATATATTATTATACTATTAAGTATTATAAAATATACAATTCAGTCTTGAATAAGCATACAAGTTCTTATCAGACAAAAATTAACTCTGAAAATAGTTCAAGTTTATTCTTGGCTGACTACTTAAATAGTAAAAGTTTCCTTTGTACAAACTGAATGTTAAATTAGGAAAAAAAAGCCATTAAAAATAATTATTCCAAAGATGTTCAAGTTAAGGTGATATTGTCAGTCGATTACAGGGTGTCTCTCTCACTCACATGTAAACTTCAATAGTTCTGTCTCTTTCCCACTTATATGACTGATATATCACCTTAAAA
>JABFPM010000288.1:0-32276 GCA_022817325.1 Idris sp. 1 HC-2018 | reverse complement strand
CCTGCATGACGTGTCCTTTTACGATGGCACACTCTATTCCCCTACCAAAAGTGTGGCCGCATCGATACCCGAATATCATATATCACGTGTAACGTCCAAATACACAGCGCTTTATGCGATCGTCCGTGTACAGGCACATTTCATGTTTTCTTCATTTTACGAGCGGCCAAGCTAATGGGACGGAATATTGGGGAACTTTTGCATTCGGCTCAATTTTCGCCCACTGCCTTCATTATTCCTTCATTTCGACACTTGCACTTTTGCGTGTTGCTTTTCAATTGGGTCTGGATTAATGCTGCAAGTGAAAATGCAAATTAATTCATTCGACAGATAACAATAAAAATTAACAGCGAAATGTCTTTATTTTAGATATAGTGATGCATAAAAGTAAATTAATGCACCCCACAAACAGAGAACAAGTCATTTAGATATTAGATTCAAATGTCAAGCATCTTAAATCAAAATTTAAATTTTTAATGAAGATATTTGTCTTTTTTATGTAGGTATTGTAAATACAAATTTAGTGAAAATTATAATAATTTTTATTAAAAAATACAATTCTGAAAATGAAAATAAATATTTATTAAGGCAATAAGAAGGCTTGAGAACGTGATAAAAATAGTTTTTCTTGAAATCCAAGTACAGTTTGTTCTAGAAAATGTTTGTTTTATAAATGAGATTTTCAGAACATAAAACTTATTAATGAGTTCATTAAAAGCAAAATGATATTGGGGTTTATGATATTAGAATTTTATTTGCAAAAATACACTACTGTTATGGCATTTTATGATTGATACAACTAGTTCAGAGGCATTTACAATTTTTACATCAATTTTCGTATTATTATATGAAAATAATAATCCATTTATTATTTTGTAAATTACAAAATAATTTCTTTTGACAATAAATAACAGCTTTATTGTCTATTCATTATTAAAAAGATCAGCTTCGTGAAACATTTAATTTCATTTTGTCTGATAAAAAATGTTATAATAAAGGTTTTATTTATGAAAATTAGATTTTTATCTTTTTAATTTTTGTTGGTCGCAATAATTTTACCGTACACAATGTGTACAACTTGAGCGTAGTGGACGTAAAAACTTTTCCTGTACTCCGATATTTTTTTGTTCCTGTTTTCCGATATTTTCTTGGCAAGATTTCAAGTCATTTTGTACATTACAAGAAGTTGATGTAATTGAAATTTGTTGATTATATTTAATGTTGCCAATGTACTTGGAATAGATTTTCAAAAATGTTGTAAATTTTAATTTAAAAATAAGTCATTTACAGTTTTATTTCATAAACCATTTCTTATATGCATGAATTTTGATTATCATGGAGTTTGAAAATTTATTCATTTTTTAATTGAATAAAATTATAATAATGAAAAATTAAACATTTAAGTATTATTTACTTTTTGACTTATAATTTGAAAAAAAGAAATACATCGCAGGGCATTGAATTAGTTACATTTATTTCTCACTGTCTTTTAAATCTGACCATTGGCCTTTTTTCGGGTCCTTAATGGTTTCATTGACAGCTGACGTAACCAATAAGTAGCGCAATCTTCAATTGTCCTTCAATATATCTCTTAGATATTTCAACTTGCAATTAAAAGTGATTCACTGTAATGCTTTTACATGGAATCATTTAATCGATATTGTCTTAAAACGAATTCCAAACAATTGTATCTAACGGCTTATACAAAATTATTGTTTTTACAGGCAAAAAGAAATATCTGTTTGACAAAAGAGTATGTCGATTAGTGGTGTCTCGATCTGATGCCACTTTTGCTGTACAATCTCGTTGTCTTTTCTTTCAAAAGCATCCCTTAATCGTTTTCCAATATTTTTTCCAGCGCAAAAATCTGACACGTATAAGTCATTGAACAGGAAAATATGTAAATATATAATACACTACATAATATGCATTTAGACACAATTTTTATATCCAATTGTAAAAATACATTTTGGTACATACAGAACAAACATTCGAGTTTCAATTAAAATGTGATACTTTTTTTATAGAGCCAAAATTCACTACAGAAAAATGTGAATATAATTTATAACTGTTTTACTTATACTTTGATAAAAGAAAATTATTTTTGTAGATTAATTTAGTTTAGATTAATAAAATATTAAAGATGTCTATAAAAATTGATATATAAAAACAGTTATGTTTGTATTACTATGTTCATTATTTTGAGAGATTTTACAGGTTTGATCAATAAAAACATTACACGAAGGTGGTGTCGAAAAACTGAGCAACCAATCTAAATTAAAGTATATAATTTCGCCTTAATTAAACCTTGATGAATTTGATTTATCATTCTCAAAAAGTTTCGTATATTATTATATATTCTTCAAACTTATCTGCATTTTATCAGCCAAATGTTTTACCGTGCATGAATTATGAGTGCATCTCAAATTTTGATTAAAACAAATATTTTTTCATTCGCACTATTTATAACGCACAAGTTTTGTATTCTATATTTACTCAATCGAACTGATCAAATATTTTACTTGTATTTGTATTGCTTTGGTATTTCAACCACAAGAGCAAATATTTGAACAATTAATATCAATAGCACTTGTATTATAGTGTACAAAATAATATAAAATTATAATCGAATGACAATTTAATTGATTGTCGAAATATTTCGATGAAATTAATTTTCACTTCAAGTTCATAATCACAGATTGTAGTATAATCAAAAAGTTTGATAAAAATAATAATTTCATTACAGTTTTATCTCAGATTATACAATTGATATATACGTATATATAGTTGTCCTTATACTAAATCCGAAACGAAATCTTCACTCAACAGTATAATTTCCCAGCATGTTTGTCATACATATAAGAACGATAAAACTTGGCGCAAGGGAGCACATTTATTTGTCATAATTTAGCATAAAAATCGGTGAATCGCTGAAACGCTCATTTGTAACAGCAGAGTTTTCAACAAAGCGAGACACTGGTAACCGAGGAAACGTTGTAGTTTGGGTCGTTTGCGGAAGAAGTGATTAATTGTCTCGAGTTGTATTAACTCATTGCTTCAAGCTGGGAAATGCGTGTCATTACACGGTGCGTTTCAAGTGATATTCATTTCACGTGCCGGACAGAATCGTTCCCTTTGTCTGCTCCTGTTTCTTTTTTTCTTTTTTTTTTATCCATCTCCTCTTCCTTTTTTTTCTCTCTGCGCAAATCAACAAAAGGCGTGTCAATCGCAAACAATTTTCGTCTGCAATTATTTATCCAGTTTTCTGCCTTTTGTACCTTAAAATGGGTGAAACGCGTGTCGCGATTATCCAACACCGCAAATTTTTCTTTAAACGTCCCTTATGGGTTTCTCTCTCTCTCTCTCTCTCTTTCGCTCTCTCTCTCGCTCTCATACCTGACGCCTTGAATCATCTGCTGCTTTACGACGTTTGATATAACGGCCCGAGGGCCATTATTCCTTAAGCCAAACTGAGGGGGTCTTTTTAAGACAGCCCTCGATTTTCATCGGATGAGAACATCTGAATTCAGCGACAATTTATTGCGCTCGAATGAATTTTGGCCCATTTTATCAGACAGGACTTTTCTGCCGTGCGACCACTTTTTTTGTTCCGACGTGCAAATCAGCTTCTCGTTTATATTGCGATTAGGGTTGCCCAGAAATTCATATTTGAATTGTTAATCAAGTTTGTGTGTATTTTGTCCTTGATTAAGATCTTTTCTTGTTGTATTATTATGAATCAAGGAATACACTTTTGTAATTGAATTTAATCTGTTTTTAAATGGGGTAATGAATTATTTATTTTACGAAATTTTAATCAAAAAATATTTAACTTTGTAATTTATTTTTAATTTTAGTTTATTTAACTTTTCATTTTATTTTTCGAATGATTTTTTTTTATTGAAGAATAATAATTGTGGTTTGAACCTGTGATTTAAGACAAATTAAATAAGATATTGGAAAGCGTTATTAGCCAAAAACGAAAGGGTAGCTGACACACGTCAGACACCTGCAGACACATGCGGTGTAGGTGAAGTGCTCGAAAACGGGCGAAATGAAAGGGAAACGCGCGTGTGGGAGAAGTTATAGAGTGGCAAACATATATATATAAGGACGATAGCATAGACATGGTCCTAAAGCGGCTTTACATGACAGCTGCTGTCAAGGCTAGTACTTTGGCCATGTGCTCATTGTATAAATGAAAATTTCCTCACCCTCATATTGTATGCGAGTGTGTCTGCGTGTATGTATTTGGTGTCACTCTCTCTCTCTCTCTCTGCGATTTGCAAACACCACTTTTATTTGTTTAGTGTACACATGATACTCGTCATTTAGCTATTGTTCGTCATCATAGCAGATTGTTTCGATAAATGAACATCTTTGTTTTTTTTTTGTTTAATAAAATGTATGTCTTTAATAAAATGTATTTCTTTAATAAAACTTATTTCATGTAAAGTAATAAATTTTTTTTATTGGCAATAAAAATTATATTGAAAAATTATTTGCTCCTGCTGGTTATTACAAGAATATTTGTTACACCAAGCACCAGGTGATATTTGTCGTGATAACGTTTCAAGTGTTCTATTGTTTTGTATCCCATTCGATGAAAATTGACAAATGAATTTCTCGAGTATGTTCGTTTACTGTAAAGCTAAAAATCGTTAGGGAGAAGAAAAAAAGTGCGATAGCACACAAGAAACGAGGGAGAATGAACGAAAATTGCGTGTATAATCACGATCGACTTGTTATCGTTTATGATAGCTTCTGAACGTGTTCTGTCAGCAATGCGTATCTGCGATGGGAACCGTCCAAGACGGTAGGCAAATGTTTAGAAAAGACTTTTTTGGGGGAAATAAAGTTTTTTAATTTGCAAAATTATAAGTAAATTAAATTCATTAAGGTTTATTGGAACATATAGGAAGGAAAAGTATATTATAATACGTGCTTTTGTAACGGTGTCAGTGGACTTTTCCTCCACCTCATATAATATGCTGTTTCAAACACGAAAGCCGAACGAGAATATATGTTTTCATGCGACTCGCATCAACGAAATGTCTTTCACATAAGTGCGGCCGCTCCGTGACAAGTTGAGATAACATCTCAATCGAGTAATTGCAGCTTCACCGTCATGTGTTGTTTATCATAGATGGACAATAGGGTTTTTAACGGTAAAAATGTTCAAAGTTATATTAGTTATTGATTTTATTGTTGTAATTTAATGGATATTAGATTTGGAATTAAAGATTTTATCAATTTGTTGAACATTTTTGGAATATTTTAACAAAGTTTAAAAATGTTTGCAAAAATTATTATAAGAGAATCAAAATGTTCAATTAATTGGTATGAAATATGAAAGAGATTATGATAATGTTGATCTGGTAAATCCTTATGCTGATCCGACGGATTATTTTGTCCAGATTTAAAATATGTGCTTAATTTAATGTTCCAAACCACCCTGTTATATATTCTGCTGCAACCTCGAGAGTAACTTGATTTAATGTACATAGTATACAATTTTATTTTTATTCAAATGGACAATATAACCAAATGTAAATTAAGTCATAAATATAAAATACAAATAAATTCAATTTTACTTTACATCTTAGCTTTATTTTTCCGATCGGAATATGAAAAACATATTTTATATTTACTTTCAATATCACTAATAAAAATATAGATAAATTAACTAACCATTAGATTCCTTGTTATTTGAACAATTTTGTTTTCGGCAATCATTTTGGTTTTTATGAATAAATTAGTGGCATAAAAATGTACAAAATCCGCTGTGTCTTTTGGACCTGTTCTTTTTATCTATTTGCAATACATTAAATAGATAACCAGATCGTACATTGATATTTCAACCTATTACAGTCGACCATTTTTTTTCCTAGTGAATTTATTTTTAGCTCGCTATATATATCATGACCAACATTATAACTCGAGCGAACTCGTATTTCTGTAAGAATAGGATGTGCGTAACTCTGAACTCTGAAACATTTTTGTTGATGCCGGCTTTTGGTAGTGTTAGAGGTACGGCGTGTAATGGTTTCTTGGGGGGTTGCATAATGCAACGACTACCGAGTCCGTCTATCCACCATCTAGGGCGTTGACTTTGCCATGCGATTAGTCTTTGATTGCGAACAACGATTTTGCAACCGTACTGCTCCAATTGCGAATTCAGAGTCACGTCAACAAGTATCACGATTTTCGCCGCATTGTATGTTTATGCGATTATGTGTGGTCTTATCTAACTATATATACACATATGATGAGCATATACTCAAGATGAATTTTGTTTTCTGCGTTGTGAAAGGCAAAATACGCTTGATTAATAATTGCCATATTTTGTATTTTACAATTTTATTTTAATTAATTGTTATTGAATCAAGAGTAATTTTAAACCTAACATATCTCAGCCAATTAAGAAGCAGAAATGGTCCCACACACACATCCAAAGAGTGTGATTTCCACAAGGTTCTGTCAGGCACTTTTGGGAATCAGTTAAATGAATTTTTGATTTTGTAGAATCAATGAAAAGAATTTTTGTGATTCAGGAGTACAACTTTTCTTTGTGAATGATTTTATTTTCAAGTTGATTTTCTGCTTTGTACAAGGTGAGTAATTACTCAATCCAACCACTTGGTGCGCTTCTTAAATACGCACTTTAAAATTGGTGTTACCATAGGATTTCAAATGTTAGGCTTCAAATGCGGATTTATGTTAGTTGAAATCAAAATAACAATGCATTATTAAAATTATTTTACAATTCAAAGGTTTTATTATACTTAAAATTATTTGAGTGAACAAAATGTTTTTAAATATGAATTTATACAAAAAAAAGTAATTTTTCAATTTGGTTGATAAAATTTATTTAGTTGGAAAAAAATTTTCTGTGCAAATAATTGATATATCTTTATTAACAAAGTAAGGCACAATGTTACGTTTTTCTGGTGTAATATTTACAAGAAACATTTCTGGTTTTATCGACAAGACATATCCATTTGTTACTGTGTCGATAATTCGCCCATTCACTTCAATCGAATATCATTTGTAAAAGCAACCTTTAAAAAAATAAAAGCAACTTCTATCAAGCACTCTTGACGTTAAATCGTTGGCAAACATCTTTTCCGAAAAGCCATTGCACCATAGTCATAATAATTTCGCGGATCAATGAAGTTGGCGTGTTCAGGTGGTTTTGTATCAACGACGTTCTGCTCAATAACAATTCAACTTTTTGAAAAGCTTCAATCTACTACTTTCTATGTCATCAAATCAATGGCATTGTTACGATTGTCGAACGATGGTCAAAAAATTGTATATTGTAATTGAATTCTTTCATTTATGTTCACAGCAATTGAAAAAAAATCAATTTATTTTGATATCCATCAAATTCTGCAAAAGATTGCCATTTTTTATAACATTAAGCTGTTACTCAAACTCAATTAATTAAATGTAAAAAGTTTAAAATCTTTTGAATTGTGAAAAAAAACTTTTAATCTTAAAACTAGAAAGAAAAATTATAGTAATACATTTCAATTAAATAACATTTCTGTAATTATTAAAATGCTTATTCATTAACAAACTTGATAAGCCAAAATTCAACTTCAACTGAAACTTTTGTCAACTTCTCGTCGATGTTCTTTTTAGATTTAGCACATTTGATCTTGAATAAAAAAAAACAAATTTAACATTTTATTTAGTTTCGAATGCAATTGTCACGAAAAGGTTAATAATACGTTTTATCTCCACAACTTATAAATGTGAAACTACTATTTGTCATATTGAAGAAATCTCACACACTTTTATTACAATGAAGACGATTTTTTGTTGCCAAATTTATTCTCTTGTAATTATTTCTGCATCAGGCTGAGATTGAAGCTGTATACACTTATACACACGATCGTGAGATCAGCCGGTAATTGAAAGCTTTAAGATTACGGAATTAAGTGCGTCTTAAAGTGGGTTAATTCCGCATACGTATGGTATTATTATTAACGATGCATTACGTGTCGGCGCATAAAAATGTCATGCGATAGTAATCGCCGCGCTCGGTGTGGCGTTCTCTCTGCATATATACGAAAAGAATGTAGAATGGAATATACTTGGATGACCTCCTGCCGGCTGCCGGCGCCCTCCACTTCCCCGCTTCCCAGGGTTTTCTCGGGGGTTCATCGATCGTCCCCAATCACCCACTCCTATACCATCTTTCCGCCCTATCCTCTTAAAACCCGAAAGCCCGAAGGCGAAGGCTTCGGGCTTTATCCGCGCGTTCTGTTCCTTTCAATTCCGGCGCACTCTCACGCTGGATAGATTCCCAATTTCAATGGCTTTGATACACAGACCTGCCGCAGAAACTGCTGTTTTTCTTTCACAGCAGCGTGTGCTTATGTTGGGCTTACGACACAAGAATGTTGAGGGGCCCAAAACTCCATTATACCAGTCCTTTTCACACAATTTTCATCAAATTTTGTTGCTGTTGACACAATCAATCGAATCAAATTTAAAGAACCTTAACAGCCTAATCTGTCTGCGTTGAAACGTGAAATATCAAGTAAAGTGGTTGGATTTAACAGATTAAACGATTCAGTTCGAGAAAATTATAAGGAAGTTGTCAGGACAACTTTTTTTTTTTTTCAACAAGATTTTTATTTAATTAAGCGGTACAATAAGTTTCATTTTAAGATCACGTGTAATCTTAGATTGTATAATGAGGGGTTTTGATTCTAATTTACATGTTTATTACGAAAAAAAGTGTTTCGAGACGTTGATTTATGGGATGTTTAAAAGCATCCGCAATGTTCATTTGAAGTTAGCGTTGGGCTTTTTCAAAATAATTTAATGAAGCTTTAAGTAGGAATTCACTTTATAAAATGATTAGACAAATTTTATTCTAGTTTTGATTTAAATTATTTTTTAGAAATTAAGTCATGTAATAAATATACAGACAAGATGCTTTTGTTTCACCGATTCATTGCTTTCCATCTAATACGTTAGAAGGTGTTTCGCGTTTGCGTTAAAGCAAAATCGATTGACATGTGAGAAAGATTACGCAATATGTACTAGAGTTAAATAAGAGCACTTCGCTTAACATCTTAGAGGATTCGATTTAATTTTTTTTCTTAACCAATAGTATAAAATTTATTGATTTTGCTCTATTGAGTTATAGGTGATTGAACTTTGATGTACTTTTATAAGAAAAAAAATTTCCTTCACAAATCAAACTTATTGTTTTTAATAATAATTTGCTTATTAATTTACCTTTTTTTTTTCTTATTAGAAGTGAATTTGTTTCTTGTAATTCCTTGCACTGGTGTATTATACATATTACATTTGAAATAAATATTAATTTTATCTTTTGAAACTGTACAATTAAGTTTGCCGAAATAACCAGATCATGATCTAGTTTGGTTAATATTTATTCCCGATGATAACAATAACAATTAAGGTCTTACGATAACCGGTACACCGTACATCATATCCAACGAACCGAAGGCAGTTTATCAGATGACAGCAGCAGAGAACATTCGCAAATTGTAAACGATTCTCGCTCACATCGTAATGCCAGATGGATATCTGGCAGCACAAATTCGGCGTGCATATTTTTGACAAAATAATAATAATAATAATAACAATAATACAAGAAAGCACGTACTAAAACCTGAGGTTACGTGCCGCCGCCACGACGTTAGATTTTCTAGGTCGCACACATTGTAGAAGGGAAGGTCAGGATTGGTTCAAGTCCAAGCGACTCGCTTCTATAATTAGCGAATTTCCGAGGTTCGCGTAATGCCAAGTTTCGACAAGAAATATATACGCATAAATATATATATATTCGGGGCAATGATAATAATGTGTGTATAGTCTAGCGGGATTTTAGCCTCTGTCAGAGAGTGAAGCGCGTTTCTCGAGCTTTGGCATAGTTCTCTACTACTATATAATGTCGTTTCTCGGTTTATTGACTTTCCCCCGTTTTGTTCCTCGTGGTTGTCACTTCAATTCATAAAACCAGGCCACAGATTTCTGGAATTCACTAACCACGCCAGCACTCCGCGGCATTAATCATTTGTCCTTGAAAATGTTCATCCGCAGTTTGCTTCTTCTCTCAATTTGTATAATTATATTTTACGTTACGAACAGGGACACCTGATAAATTGAAAGTGTCGCGTTCAATCAATTATCAATTGTAAGGGTTCAAAAAACTTGATCTCGTATGTTAATGCGTTGAATAATTTAAACTTGGGATAATCTTATTACTTTTTTATAGCTTTTAATTTGATTATCAGCTTATAACATTGAAATTCAATTATATTTTACATTAGAAATTTTTAAATACCTGTTTTTGTTTGATTAAAATTTTAATTTATAACAATTTTTATTATTCACCCTTGAATAAGTTAGTTTAATAATGAAATGAATTATTCTACTATCATTATAACTTCAATATGTAGTAAGATTTAAAGACAATGATGTGCTTACGGGAGAAATGTAATTAGGGACGATTTGACTCTTAACTAGTTGTTTTTGGCAGCAAAATCGACTAGAATTGTGAAAATTGGGTTAATTCAAAAGTTCATCCATAATTTTAAGAAGGTCTGCGTGAAAAAACGAGATTATATCCTCGATCTGCAAACCGTCGGAGCGATTTATTATTCCTTAACTTAAGGCTTAAGATTTATAGTTGCTAAAAATATATATTTAAGTACTAACAAAGCTGCACTTCAGCTAAACCAATTGAATTACAAGAAATAACATTTACAGTCTTATCAATAATTGGAATTGAAAGAAAAATTAAATTTAATGAATAATAAAGATTACGTTATTAAATTATTACAAGTGCAATGTCGTACTATATATATGCTTAAGACAATTTATAAAATCAATAATGCACAGTGTTCATCGGCGAGCAATTCTTTAATCGTATTATAATTTTAAGTAATTAATTTTTAATAAGACAAAATTTGAGAAAAAAAAAATTGTATTTGAGATACAAATAAATGGCTTATTGTAAAAATGTTTAAAAATGTACTTTTTTAATTACAATGAAACGCTTTTTGATTCAGTTTATTAAGGTAAGCAATATTGCAAAGGAGCTTAAAAATAGTTTATGCAGGGTTTTGCATATCGCGCGTTATATTTACTAAACAATAACTTATTTTAAAAAAATCAAAGCAAGTGTTGCCTGATAATTTTATTATTGCAACATCTGGATTTTATATGGATAAAAATTTATGCGCGTTTGTTAAATATTTATTTTATAATCGATACTTATTTTCACAAACAAAATCAGAAACTAAAATGCATAAATTTGTAGGAAAATCCAGTAAAAATCATAATGTCACGGGGCAGGTGTAAGCCCTAGTTTGCAATGAGTTATTACCATTTCGGGGTTGTATTCATTCATTTAATAACTGGGATTTTAGAATTTAATTTTTTTTATTAACAGATTTATAACAAATGTCACATATTTTAATATCCTAAAAAAATTTATGAAACAAAAATGAATTAATATGAAATATAGTAATTTTATTTTTAGCCATTTATGTAAAATCAAATAATGTTTATGGTATATTTTATAAATAAAAATAGATTTATTCAAAATAAATGCATTAAATTAATATATAACAAAATCGTAAATTTTAGTTGCAGTTAAATTTCCACGTTAAATGGCACAAAGTACCAAAAATTTATCGTATAAAAATTTAAGATGAAAAGTATCAGATTTATGTGTGTAATGTAAAATACAATATTCCAATATGCATTGAAACTTTTCATTCACCTTTTTTATAGTGTACTAAAATATATTCGATGTTTTTCATATAAATTATTTATAACTTTTATAACTAAAGCAGTCGAGTTTTGATAATTTATTGTAAACTTACAGTATATAGTTGAATTATAATTGAATTATATTTTCAATCATTAACTCAAAAAGAATAATATATTACTTGACTAGACGGAGAAGTAGGGTTTTCTTCCACGAGTGAAAGTGGGGTCACGAGCAAAGCGAGTGGCCATCACTTTCACGAGAGGGGGAACCCCTTACTGCTTCCGACTAGTCAAGTACGATATTTTCTCTTAAAAGTGCGGCAAATGTGTCATTTTTAGTGAGAAAATAATTAATAAAATATAAGAAAAAAATTACATAATCATTCTCACGAGCGAAGCGAGTAACAGAGTCCAGGAGCGGAGCCTCCCCCCCCCCCTAGAAAAAAAAATGTAATAAAATTTTTATTAATATTAAACATATTATCTTACGAATATTGCAATAAATATTTAAAAAATAAACGGCAATTTAGTATACCTAAAATCAAAAATAGTTCAATTTTTTAATGTAATTTTAAAAAAAACTAAATACGAAAGTTAAATACAAATTCTTTTGAAAAAATTCGAATTAAAAATCAGTTGAAAACAATTAATTAATTAGAAAATTTTAAAATATTTGAATAAAATTTAGTATTAAAAAGAACAAAAAACATAAATAATTTAATACAATTCATTTTCATAAATATTATTTTATTATCCGAATTTTCCGAATGTTCCGAACGATGGACAGTATTAGCGGGGAATGAATACGAACGTAGACAACTCAATTAAGTGGGGGTTAACTGTTCCCACTGCTCCCATCTAAATACCAATGCTCAGCGAATGGGATGCGTTTTCTTTAGTTGGAGAAAAGCTTGTTTCTTCAACTCTTAAAAATGGAAGAAATGGACATTTTTACCGCACGTGTAAGAGAAAAAAATTAAATCAATTATAAGTTGTAAAAAAATAAATTTTCAAAACTTTGAAATTTCTTTGTTTATATTTATAAATTAATTGAAACATTTTGTTAGTCATAAAATCTACAGTTATTCAAACCAACTTTTTAGTGAGTACAAGCGGCAGACTTGTTATTTTCTTTGGAAAAATAAAAATAGGTGGCGTACCGTTGAGGCTCGCGATTCCTTGAATCGTTTGTCGGAGGGCAGATCGAGGTGAAAATTGCGTTAAATCGAGGTTGCCACCCCTCCTTATTGGTAGGATTTTGTCGAACTTCTTGCTTCTTAATCATTCTCTTCTTTTCGCCCTCGAGTTCTATAGCTTCTTTATCTTTAAAGTTTCTTTCTCCTTGCCACCTTCGTTGCTTTTGTCTAGTCGCACGCCATTCTCGAGAATGCAGGCACGCGTCTTACCAAGATCAATGAGCCACATGCATTTTCACCAACATTGTCTCTTGAGTACTTCAAATTTTAATTAATCTTCAATTCAATAATCTAATAACAATTCAGAATAACAATTTGATAACATTGTTTCCTTCAATACTAAAGTCTGTTATTGTCATTCTTTTTGTATTCTTGAAATTTAAAGTTTGCTGTAAAAAAATTGAAGTTTTCTTCTTTAAAATGAAAAAAAATCTAGTTTTTATTTTGAACTTTGAAAAGCTATTTGCTTTGTTGAGAAATAAACTTAATACATAAACGGTATTCGTCGTGCAGCTTTCTACACATATAAGATTGCTATAAAGGTAAAGCAGACGTAATGACAAAGCCACGAAGAATTTCGTTTCGGTCTTGTCTGTGTGTGCTTTTTTTTGTGCACCAAAGACAACATCTAAATCGATACATCTATCTCGATACCGAAGAGTGCAAAAGGGATGAGCAGACGTGATTCGTAGAAGGGTTTGTATAACCGTCTCACCAGGGCGATGTTTTCGCCGATGCATCTCTCAGAATAACTCCTACGGAATGATCTTCGGAGTTGTTTTACCATTCTTGTATCTAACCTTATTGCCAGAACGAATTCCTGAAAAGCTTTTTGTAACACTGTTTTCGCACTTTCCTTGCGCAAGCAAAATTTTACCCTGCGCTCGTAAATTGCGTTCATTAACGTGAAATTTATTAATCCCTAGCTAAATTATTTGTTGTTTAACAAGACGCTAAAAGAGTGGATCAAAAATAAATTGCACACATGCAAGTGTAGAGTGTTTGCCACGATACAAGCGATAAATTTGCGATCAAATCGAGTAATAAAGCATCGTTATGATTTTCCAGCTGTCCTTCGTGTGACTATAAACTCCGAAAGTCTCGCTCCTTGACACTTTTGTCGTCGGGTCTTTGACGTACGTGAAGTGTCCCGATACTTCAACCCGGGCCTCGCCTTCTATCGGACGTTACAAAAATAAAACGCTCGAGACTGACTTGTTCGCCGAACTAAAGTAATCAATGAAAGGGAAAAATGCAGCCGTGTTATTATTCTTGTAATTTATTTTGTTCAAAGCACGACATTTTTTCTCTCTTTTTTTGGAAATGGAATAATTATTGATTGTGGTAAATTTGAATGTGCAAATATTTGATTTAATTGTATGCTTGTTGAATTTTTGTAGCAAAAACTTTGTTAACATTAAAAATATTTTTGTTTAAAATTTTTTAATTAATTTTAAAAAAATTAATAATATTAGAGACATTATTTGTGTAATAAATTGTGTTTTATTTCAATTTTAAAGTTAAACATGTTTAATAATTTTATTTTTGTAAAATTTTTATTTTCAGTTGCAGGATTTATATCATAAATCATCTTGTTGAGAAAAAAGATTTAATTAGAAAGAAAAAATTGATTTTTATTAGAATATTCAAATGAAGTGATTGGAATTTACAGAATTCGTTCTGATAATGACATTTAAGTGTCATACATATTCATGTGGTATAACTTAAGAAACTTTGATAGTTTTATTGCTTTTAGAGTATTGCATTTAATTCAAGTTAATGAAGAAAGTTCATTAGAGCCTATTAAATGCAATTTAATTGAAAAGTTTATTTGGTTTACTCTTGAAATCCTCAGTGTACGAATATTTTTTGTTCTTTTACTGAAAACTCGATTAAGTTAGTTTTAAGGAAGAATGTTTTGTCAGTTTTAAAACTAATAAATTAATATAATAAATAAATTAATTTTTCATGACATTTTAAAATATATTTCGTGTAATTGCACGTTAAACGATGCATAAATAATTTTTCGACAGAAATAATTGTATGTATGTACTATTTTATGTGATATGTATAACTTGTAACGTCTAATATTTGGAGAAGAAATGAACATATATTTCGAAACGTCATGACAAATCAATTTATTTACTATATTAATTTATTAGTTTCAAAACTGACAAAACATTCTACCTTAAAACTATATTGAATTTATTGAATACAAATTGTATCTAATTTTATCTTTTCTACAAGTATTATTGTATTTTACTACAAAATAAAAGATTGTTTAATTTGAATAAACAATTGTAAGATTGTAGGCTAAAATAAAATTGTATTTAATCAAGTTTTAATTTTTAAATTAATTAATAATTACTTTAAAATGAGCATTAAATGAAGATCCAGAGCTTACACATGGGTGGGCTTGAAAAGTGATAAAGCCGAAGAGGTTTTTAAATTTAAAGCAACGTTGACCCTTTTTTCCCTTTTATCTGCTTTAAATATCTTATTTGCGGAGCCAAACTGTCTCGCACGGCAACGCAAGACCCTTACATTTTTTAAAACACGCGTAAGTCCTTCAGCAAGTTGAGCGTGCTCGGATTAAAAGCGTAATGCGAATTGAAATATATTTTTAATTTCTCCGAAAAGAGCGGAGTGGTTCGAGCATTGAAAGATTATTTTAGAACGTGAGTTACCGGTGAGTTTGTCGCTGCGTTTTAAAAAAGCTGAGACATCAAAAATGCAAAAACCGACTGGCACCAAAATATCAAATTTAAATTATTTCCTCCAAACTGTCGTTACATATTTCATAATTCATTTTGAAAAGCAGTCGGGCTCTTTAATTTGGCGCAAAAATATTTAACTAACAAAGTGTGTTGCCGTTGAGTTTTCGACTCATAAAACTTTGAAGTCGGTCGTCATGTTGCAGAAAAAAAGAAGAAAGAGGGGCAAATGATCCCAGAAGTGGTCGGACTTGTGTAACAAATCGAGGCAAAACCCTTTGAGCTCGATCGAATTTTCACCGCGTGCAAGAGCTACCTCAGACTTTACGAGTCCCTCGTAAATGTCTCGACCAGTGAAATTGATAGACCACTACGTTATCTACAAATATTCACGTTTCTTTTTCCGACTGACTTCGGGCTCTATTTGAACTTTTGAGGGGGAAAAGTGCGCAAAGAAACGAATAAGATATTGAAAGGACCAGTAAATCAACTGCACTTGAAGCAAATTCGATCTCTTTGCCATGTTATTCAGTTACAAAATATTTACATTTACTTGCATCAAAAAATGTATTTCGAAAAATACTCATTTTAAACGAAACTTTTTTGTTAGCCCTTTTTTGCATAAATAAAAGAAACGCATTGAAAACAGATAATTAAAAATTAATATTTTAATGTATTGTGTCGGCCCAAAGGTATCTTGATCTAGATTGCGCGAAAACATAACTTCGGTTTAACATGAATGAAAAGGGGTTGAAAAAAGGTGAAGAGAGACATCGATGAAAGAAATGAGAATGGACGTACACGCGGATAGGCGTCCCAAGGCTCGTTTCCTTCAATTTTGCGTGACGAATTTATGAGACACGCGAGTACAGTCCGCGCGACTCGACGAGTGTGTGGCGGTGGTCGCTGTGGGTTATTGCACTTTGCGAAAAAGCTCGTTCAAATTCGCGAAACAGCAAAACGATCGAGTCTTCCGATTACGGCGCGCGCGTTTTCCATTTTTTGCCAAGCCCCTTTCGTTACTCACGAACGAGCAGTAAAAGTTTTATGCTGAAAACGTGCATGCTTCCAAATATTTATATCACTGAATGAAAAAAAGAGGGAATTTAGCATACAACGACAGGCTAGATTAATTTTCAAATTTAAAAATGTGTAACTTACTGTATTAATGAAATTAGAACGAGAACAACATATTTTTTGTCCTGTAAGAAAATGGCACTTTTACTTTTATTCTTGGAAAAATCCCAAAGTTGTCTGATTTTGTTCCCTCTGTTTTTTTAAGGTTCGACAAACAGTTTCAAGATCAAAATGCGTTCTTTCGTCAACAAACCAGTAATGATCAGTACAATTTAATTGCTTTCAAGTTTGATCATTATTTTAAGTCCGAAGCTCTGTGTGGGCAAAACTTTTTTCATCAGCTTTATTTTGTTTTCGTCTGAATTAGAAAAGTCGAGTGCACACATACACCTCAATTCAGCGCGACGTTTTTACGAGGCGCCCGTTCTGTCAGTCTGAGAAGCAGACACCGACCAGACGAGTGTGCAAGAACGTTTACCCAGGATGAATTGTACGTCGCGATACTTGTCGATTGCGGAGGTGGCTGTATATTCGGAAGCGAGCTATAAAATGGCTGTAATTAATCGTAAGAGCGGTCGCCAAGTTATTGGCGAGAGCAACTAACAGACGAAACAAATTTTTTTCAGCTCATTGGCCGATAAAATATCAATTGAGTAACGTAATTTCATCTGAATGACTAGGTTTATTGCTGCACTTTGGCAACAAAATTAATACTGAACTTTTATTGTTATAGAGAGTTAAAGAAATAAGTTTTAATACAATTCATTTTCTATTAAACTTCGTAAAAATTAATATTTTTAGTTGAAAATTTACAGAAAACAAGAAAAAAAATCTTAAAAAAACATTAAATAAAATAAAAGTTACAAAATTTCAAGTGAAGAATTAAAACTTGTCTAAAGTTTTAAAAAAAGGATAAAATAGTGTTAACTCTTTCGCTGTGTATATTGCTTTAAAGCAACATAATAAATTTTGAACATTTTGTTGTTAAAAAAAACAATAATTCTTTGAAATTTTGCGACATATGTAGATAAACATAAGATTTATACAAAGTTTGTAAATATTTTTACTCCCCCCCCCCTCCTTAGTATAACAATTTATGAAATAAAGTCAAACAATTGTTTTTTGCTATATTTGAGTTTTTCATACAAAACTCATTCCAAATTCAATAACAAAAGTTAGTTTTTTGATCCAGAAAAAATTCAGTAAAAAATTAAATTGTAAATGGACTGTAATTTTCTTACACTTATAAATTAATAATAATAAAGAATTTGAGACTTTATTCTTGCAACTTTTAAAAAAAACTACGCATTTCAGGTAATGCAAATGCTGATTTTGATGAGATATATAACAGTTGTGCAAAAGTTGCACCACATGCTGCGATCGAGATGCACTCCATTGTGCGACGTTTGAGCAATCTGCGATTTTGTTCAAATCATGATGCCGCGACCTTGTTCCGTCGTACACACAAGGACAGAAACTTGGCATCTTGTGAAAAAAACTATCTACACCAAGGGGAAGAAAAAAAAATCCTAATTTTCTAAGGACAATCAGTGATAGTGACGTTTGAAAAGGTACTGCTTGAGACGCAATAACTCAAGACCTTCGTTCCACTTGCAGACGATAATTCTGCAGTTATTGTAAATTCTGCTTTTAAAATGAAATTATATTAAACATAAAAATTGCCAGAAAAAAATTTTATTTCTTGGAAAAGTAAATTTTCTACCCAACATTTTTTTCTATCATATTAAAACTTTTTTTCCAAGAAGAAAAAGAAGAAAAAAAATTAAATTTTTGTTCAAGCAAAAAATTTATGGCTCGATTACATTTTTGGTGAAATTGAATAAATGGGACAGGCAATTCAAAGTAGCGAGATCAAAAGTTTCCGAAACCAGATTAAATTCCGGTGAAAGAAAATGTAATTATCGCGAGACGAAAATTCGAAAAATAATGAATTCAAGCCTCGATTTTCTTGCTTTTATAACTCTCACTGCGGATGAAGGATCAAGAAATCATCCAACAGGGCGAGATAACTAAAAAGAAAGAAAGAAAGAAAGAAAAAAAAGTACGCGGAAAGTGATGACCTACTTAAGTTTTCGCTCCGTGCAACTTTGCCTTTTTCTTCTTCTCTTTTTCTGTCACTTGATTTTGTTATTCCATTTTCTTTTACTTTATCCTCGCTTTGCGATTGATTCTTAAGTTTGTTCGATCGTTTGAATGTTTCATCGTGACCCTTTCTGTTTGCCGAGGTGAATTTTAATGAAGCTGTAAAGAAAAATCAATCGGCTGTTGATTTATCTGAGATATCGTTTATGCCGAGTTACGCTTCTTCTGGTTCAGCATATAATATTTCAGATGTCCTAACTTTTGCGTGCTGCCATAAAAGGCATTTTTCTGTTATACATTTAGTATTTTTATAAACAAAAAATGAACTGAAAATATATACAGTTTCATTTTTGATAAATGGTCACAGGCAATTAGTTATTTTGATTTGTAGAAATTAGCTTTCTAGGTTGACTTTATGTGCAGCTACTTTGTAATATTCAAAGTCTATGTAAAGTTCTTGAGAGATAACAACTGTGTGAACGCTAATAATGCCGTGTAATTTAACGCGGAATAATATTGTTAATAGAAATATTACCGTCACAGGGCGCATAAATTCCGTGACATCAGCGCGGCAGGTGTTATGCAAGGTACAATAGCACCTGGCGTTGCCTCTCCCCACGATGTCAGACGTATTACTGCTCCAGGGGGTTATAACGATATGCCGTGTTACATTTAGTTAATGTCCGCGCACTGAAATGAATTAACACACATTTTCATTTTAGAAAACGAATAAACTTAATTTGACATTATTTATGAGCAATTTTTTTTGAAGTAAGAAACGTTTTGACAAATATTACAATTAAGTTTCACACATAAAAACCAATCAAAATTATAACTGAAAAACAAAAAAAGGTAGATTTAAAGAAAATATATAATTAAAAGTTTTTATTTAAAATATTTTAATTTAACAAATGATTGTTAAAATATTTTTTTTCTGCTTTGCAAAGTGTTCACTTTGAAATTCAAGTCTTTGTTGAATGAATGAACATTTGGTACAGATTGAAACTGTTTAATGCGATGTACCATACAATGCAGGTGACACGCGACCATATGTTACTCACCAAAAATTACATGCGTTACGTATGAAAAATTATTTTTTTGAAGTGGTGTTATTTACTTTATTGACAATAGAAAAATTGCTTATGAAAAAGTGCGAAGTAGTTAGCTAGGAGTTAAAAATTCAAAAACACGTGTAGTGTTTTAAATAATGAAAATAACAATTTTCTTGTCTACATTGAGGAAAAAAAGTTTGTAATATATTATCGTGTATTTTTACAAACAAATTATGATCATATTATTTATAGAAAATATTTAGTTAATTATAATTTTGATATTTGTTGAATGAATAGAAATACATTTGAATACACAAAAAATTAAAACTTTTTATTATTATTATTATTACTAATAGTTAATCATTCTTAAAATTGAATAACTATTGCTATTCTTTTAGTTTGCTTTGAATTATTCATGTTGCAAGATTAAATGAAAAAATGCATTGAAATATTTAATTTTTATTAATCGCACATTTATCATCATTTTAATCTGTTTGTTTTACATATTTTATATAAAACTCTGTTTTCCTTTCACGACATCAATTAGTTTCGCGTTATTTATCATATTGCACGAAAATAAAATTGCACAAACGTTTCGGCCTTCTAACTTTAGGCCTCTTCCATTCAGACTAAACAAAATGTTGATTTAAAAATAATTGATATTTGTGAGAAAAAAAATTATTTCGGTCAGAAATGCACATCGATTGAAAAAATAACAAAAAATATTGTACACATTTTATTTGAAAGAATAAAAAAATTATTATTTCAAAGTTAATTTAATTTTCTCACTAAAAATTAACAACTACAAAACATCCAGTAGCCATCAATCGTAATAAAATTTGTTTCAGTAACAATTCGTGTATCGTATATTATAAACGTTGCCAGTGTCATATCACGAACATTATTTTGTATGTATAGTTAGTTGCGATTGGCACTGTCGTCCTGTGCGGTCCCCATCCCTGCGAGAAAAAGTCGTAGACTTGTTACTAGCGCGTCGTATATTTCGCCGAGTATAAACGCGACAAAGTTTTTGTGAGTTACACTTCTACAACGCGTGTTGTAGCCGATATACGTAGTCATAAGTCTTCCTCTTCTTTCGCGTCTTTTTAGTTTTCCTTCGTTTCTTCGTTCAAACTTTAACCCTCATCTACACTGTGGTCATCACTGTTAAAACAATTTTCTAAAATATGAAATTTTCTAAAAAGCAAACTTAATTTATTCTTTTTTATAAAATGTTACTTCTTTTTGTTATAAAAGAATATTCTTTTCAAATATTAAATCATCATCATTAAAAATAAATTTAAGACAATTTTCAATTTTATTCAAGCATACAATTCATTATAATTCGACGATTATTGTAAACTGTCCACATATAATAACATGGAACTTAACAAGAGGAGGGAATTTTTTTTATCTCATTTGTGGACTATAGCGAGTCCAGCCTTAGTTCACATCGTCGACACTGCCACCACTACTATCACTACCGGCACCGGCAGCACGTCCCCTCGACCACCCTCGACTAAATTGATTTTTCCACGCTTAAAGGGGACGCTTTGCTATATCGCGTGTATCCCAGTCAATTCTCTCTCTTTTGAGATTTCCCACTGTCGCCATTTCGCACTGACGTCTATGGTGCATTGCCACCACCAAAATGACCCATTCATGCACAAATGTTATTACGCCACAACCGTTACTCCGAATCAACAGCGCACCTAACAAACCAACATTCACCATTATTACACTTCTAAAGCCATTAACAAATAATTTTCTTGTTATCGCCGATTATTCTTGCATACATTTAACAATTATGGTTACGATAACATTTATTTCTAAACTTTTAGTACGATAACAAATTTGTAAAAAAATTACTTTTTTTAAACTCGATATGTTGGAGTAAATTTATGATAAGTCAGAGTGTACGTTGCAAGATTGTTTATCAGAAAATAACTAAAATGACATTTTATTCGGATGCCTTTTACCCTTTCATTATTTGCGTTGGATATTTATTTTCTTGAAATTTTGCTATTAAAATAAAATGTAACAGTAAATGTAGTATGAAAAAAAGTTGGTATTTTTACCCCCTGAAATGTAAAATAAAAATTAACATAATTTAATCATTCAGGGTTAATCAAAAATTAATGCTCAACACATTGATTATTTTGTGAACAATTTAGTTACTTTGTCAGGTCACGTGGGACCGAGAAAGAGCTTTTTATAAGTGTTACGCTTAAGCGACCGTACTGGCCGCAATATTTACATCGTGTGCATTTTGCACGTACAGCCAACCGCACTTGATTGCTTTCGAGAATTGTCGATGATTGCAGTATAGTTTCCTCTTATTATTTTATTTAAATCTTACAAAAAGCAGTATCATATTTTGAAATGGCTTTCGAATAAGAGAGATCGTTAGTTTTAGGGCTTTTAATTCATACGTCGAGATCGATGATTGGGGTTGGGATTGTGCACTGATTTAATGGGTACCCATTTGGGTGATTGCAAACGTTTTCTGTGAGGTCTAGTGAATTGATACCGGCAAAAATAAATTTTATTTTCCATTCAGTAATTCAGTTGCCTTAATTACAATGATGAAAATGAGATTATATTTGAACCAATTTCAGTCATCTTCCAAGAATCAATAATTCAAAATCAGCAAAAAAATTATCTTTAAAATAATTTTTCCGATAAGTAAGCAGATCTTGATTTTTTCAGTAAAAATAAAATTCTATTCTACCAAGTGAATATAAAATTAGATTCACTCTCTTTTCTTACATTTAATTAGAATTTGAAATTAAGTTTTTACTGCAATTGGAATTAAATTTGTACAAAAATGTAAGATTTTGGGACAAACTTTTTCTCAACGAGGAATCTTGTGCATAATGTGATTATTTGTCTACGGTGCTTATATAAACGTATCACAAAAGTAAAAGACGGAAAAAGGGAAGGAAGAGAATGAAGGGCCAATGGAAAATACGTGTTGACTGATAAACAAGCTTTGCTCGCGAATTCGCAGTAGTTTTGTAGACTTACAAATGGGTGGCATCCGGGCTTTCGCCGAGTTCACTGGCGCAATGCGGGGTAGCCAGACAACATGGCGCACCCTTCGTTGTCTTCCGACTCTCCACCTTCCCGTCTTTTGCGGCCCATAATAATCCACGTGAAATTTTGTTTCTCTCTTGTGTTGCCCCTGGGCCAAGCAGTGTTTAATGTTTTGTCTTTTAATTTTGAAAGTAAGTGCCGGATTATCACACGAAATTGCATGTCCTCATTTCACCCAAAAGTGCAAAGTCAATAAACTTTTTTTCTTCGTCTTCTTTTTTTCTCATTTACAAAAGCCCCTTTCTGCAATCAAGAGAAACGATTTAATTGCAGCTATTGTTGTTCGGCCTTAACTTTTATCACTGACGAGAATTATTTATCGGAAAAAGACAAAGTATTTGCGAGGAATTTGAGGTATTTGCATTTTATAGAAGTTTCGCGGATATTTGTGGAAGGTGGTGATTAATTTTCGGGGATTAAGTTTTTGGAATTCTGTTAATATAAGTGTCGAGTATTATTTAGGTATCTGCTAGTTAAATTATGGAATTTTTCGGGAGAATGCAATTAAACGTGATTAAAATGGTTAGAAGATTTTCGTTGATTGGAGGTATGAGCCAATGTTATAACGGCAGTAAATTTTGTATTATTTATACACGATTTCAATTTTATTATTTATTATCAAAAAACGATTTTATAATTTTAAATATTATTTACTTGTAAATTTTCTCCCTAGTTGAATTTATATGTGAATTTGTATTTGAAGAGACACATTCAGAAAATATTTAAACTATAATTTTTGTTATGAAATTGTAAATTCAGAAAGCACTAAAATACAATTTGAAACAGTTATTTTACTTTATTATTTTGGAAAAATATTTCATTAACAAAACTTGTACATTCACTTTTCAGCAACACTTTTTAAAATTACTTAAACAATTTTGTTTTATCAATGGTTATACATGAATCATTCAAACAGCACGTTTTCTTTTCTAACACTTTATCCATAATAAATCTGTTTCAGACCGAATTTGCGAATTATTGATTGGCCTACGTGACAACGAAAACAACTGTAAATATAACGCATATTCTTGAATCCGATATTGCTTTAACGCTCTGTCGGTTTTGCCGATCGATATTGAGTCAGTCGGCTTTTCGTTCGCTCAATTAATAATTTTCTATCCCAATGTCGTCTTATATTCATGTCATCAGGTTTTTTTGTTAACTATCAAAATTCTCTTGAAAACTTTTTCTCGAAATTTTCTAGATGCTAAATTAAATTCCAGCAATTTTTCCGGAACCCTCGCATTGTTCGCCAAATTCTCTTATTCACAATTAATTCAACTATATTTAATAGCAGTTAGTTTTTTTTTTTTTTTGAAAAAAAAAAAAAAAAAAAAAAAACAGTTTTGAATTTTTATGAAAGAGAAAAAAAAGTAATATAAAATTTCAATTGAATTTTATTTGAATATAAAATTGTATCATATAAAGCTAACCAAAATTTGTTCACAATTGTAATGAAAATTGACTCACAAATTTGGGGAACAATGTGTGCAGCTGTCGAACGCAAAGCAGCATAAAAATCATAGTCGTATTTTTTTATTCCGGAATTAGTTCTATTCACGATGCATTAATTTATTGTTTTTCTTCTGGCGTGCACGAATGCTTTTATTTAGAAGAGACACGCGATTCAGTAATACGTTCAATATTTTACACACCGTAATTTTAATTACACATATTGACTGGAGAAACGTTCAATCGTTTTAAGTTTTTAGTCACTTTTACACTTAATTTCTTTTTTTTTCATTTTTCTTACAGTTCCATTTGCTATGTCTAAGTAATGAATAGCATTGCAGACCAAAGTTGATTTTATCAGCTTTCTATAAGGTGCTTCAAATTTTTACACGCAAAGTGCTTTTGCCGATTTTCTACTGAGTTATAATACTTTTTTTTATTTTAGTAAACAATTTTTCTCAGCTTTTTATAATTAATCTAGTTAATTAGAATTATTTACTTCCAATAGAAGAAAACAAAAGTTTCTTAGATGAAAAAAAGTGTTTCCGAAAAAATCGAAATTGAATTCCGATCGTTTATGAGGTCTGCTGATATGAATTACTGAAAAGTCTATGAATATTTCTGCACTACAGTTGACACGCGATACTTTAAATTTAAACGAAGTAGCTAACCTCTTTTTTTTATGATGTAATTAAAAATCACGCGATCAACTTTTTTCACTGAGCAAGAAACGCTTTACGGACACACATTGCTGTTGCTGCATTATTAAATATCGATGGCTGCATGAAAAAGTCTTTCAGTATTGTCTTTTTCCAGATGATAACGCACTCTGAAAGTACGAATAAATCATGAGATCGGTATTGCACACTTGAGTGAAAAGAAAAATTTACCTTCCCGAGGGTTTTAAATATTCACTTTCGAGTAATTGGATTTTCATGCCGAGCAATTTATCATTTTATTTATTTATTTTTTCACCCTTGGAGTCACTGACAAAATTTTTGGCATTTTCTTAGCATAATTCTGCTGTAAACCAGGATTATGTCTGAACCGGCGTGGTTATGTAAGAAATGATATTATGCCAGAACAACAGCACAATCAAAGTTAGATAATCAAATGTTAAAGCAACATTCAATCAATGACAGTTTATATTGACTATTACTAAACCATTGCAGTATTAGGTTAGAATTTTGAGTAAACTTTGAAATTCATTTTATTGCTATTAATGTGTGGGACGACTTCCAAAGTAAGAAAATCTTTTGCAATTATTTTTGTTAAAAATAAAAATAATAAATTCTTTGTATTTCTTTTTATATAATAACAAATCTGTATTTTCATTGATGGATCTATTGATCTCTTAAAACCTCGTAATAAGAAGTCTCCCCAAATCTGACACCCCTAAAGTACCAACTGTTCATCACAATTTTTTCTTGAAATTGACCACACTGCGTTTCATTTCCTTCTTGTCGATCTATGAAAAAATACCGCGAAATTGACACGAATGAGATTGCTAACGACACACTGCCAAATTTCATGTACGAATTCCGGTTCTGTCTCACCCCAATTTTCTGTCATCCCTTATATCTGCAGTTATTGAAGATATAACTAGACAACTCTCATATATAAATCTAAAACGATACGATTTTTTATATATAAAAAAAAATATTAACAGCATGCTAGTCTTTTTTGTTGATCACAAGACAATTTGCTAATGAATAATTGGCTGACCTTTTTTAGTCTTTACTGGTTCTTTGTGACCCAAAAGAATGATTCACGAGGGTAATTCCCTAATGACATTGTCTTATCCACACGTGTTACTTGTCGAAACTCATGTCAAGTTGAAGGGATTAGATATTGGCTTAGACCAAGATACGTGATGATAAAATTGATCGTAAAAGTAGAAATAAAATTTATTGCGAGGTATCGGCAAATAGATTATAAAAAACAATAACTATAGATCTTACTACAAGGAAGAATTCTGTTTAATATTTTATGTCTTTGTGATTAATACGATAAAAATGCAAAAGAAGGATTAACAGAATATCATATTGCCACCTTAAAATTACGTCAGCAGGATTATTAAACGCGAGGCATACACAGAAATATTGGAAATAAAATCCAGTAGGATTCTTTTGTGCAGGGGATTCCCCGTGGTGGATCCCTTAGGTGGTCTGCAGGGAATCTCCCTAATAGAGTTCATGATTGCTGACAATTTTTCACGTGGTTATAAAGATGAAATATAACTTCTATAGGTTTTGCCTTAATTTTCGTGAAAGAAAAAAGGTTCCCGCAAGAAATTTACTGATTTCTCCGTAGATTTATTAACCTTTCATTATATAACATCTTCTACTGCAAACCTTTTTTCCCAGTAAACTTTTGTGAACTAATTCTTTTTTCCCTAATATCAAAAACAAATGTATTTGTTTGCATTAATTATTAGTTGTCTCAACAAACGAACTGCGAAATATTTTGGAAAACGCTTTCTGGCACTCGCTCTCTTCTGTGTGGCCGTAAAAGTGAAAAGCTTTATTTATAATCCAATTATTGTCCTCCCTATTGCGCACGAGGAAGCGTCGTTCTCTTCCTTCTCTCATTACGTCGCTGACAACACACAGAGAGCGTCGTTCACCTCCATAAGCATTCATACCTCCTCGACGACTACAGACGGAAGCCAGCTTTTCGCGGCTCCGTGTCTCTTTTTCGTCTGTCGCGCTGTCCTCGTCCTTTCTCTATCCATCATTTTTAGCTCTCTTTGTCACCCGTGCCGCGGGATAATTTTAAACCAACCGGCTCGTTACTCGCCACGGCGGTTCCTTTCCACCGTTGGGGCATTATCATTGCGCGACACTTCGACAACTACTTTACAGGCGCAGTGGCCGCGCTTGGCGCCGGGCCGTCGAGACGCAGTTCTGCGAGCAACTCTGTCCGTTAGATTCCAAGCGTCTGATTATATTGCAAGTTGCACCCAGCTTTTGCGGACGGAGTGATTGTAAAGCCGTCGATAAATCACATTTTACAGACACAGCAACCTTTTATGCCCGAATTCCTGTCAAACATTTGTCGTCATCTTGATCACGGATCAGCTTGATGAGACCACTTTTATGATCCAACAAATTCAGCATTGTTTCTGGAGAATAATGTAAAGTAGCCTGCCTTTATTCTGCCTTGTAAAATTATTTACCAGACTAGGTATCATGTTTCGAGGATAATACATTTTTTGGACAAGTTTTTGTCGAAATGTTAACGAAACTTTTTCAACATGCTTGAGAAAATTTGCAACTAAAATTAAACCATTTATTAGATTAGTTTCAATATAATTATAATCTTACATTGGTTTTTCGGGACAATTCATTTTCAAGGGTCAAATGTTGAGGGTCATTTTAACCCTTCAATAAGCGTAACAAAAGAATGGCATGGGGTTGACACGGTTCATCCCATTCAATCTAATAAAATTTGATGTATCAAAGTTTATGGTGTAAACATTTATAAAGCTTGTTTCACTGTGCAGTAAGTATTTTATTAATTCAACCGTTCTCCCCTGGTGCAGCTTATTGCAGTGGCGAAAAATTCATTAAAATCTTCATTTACAAATTATAATCGCAAATTTTTGTTTTGAACACAGTTAATGTCACAGCAGCCATAAATCACCGACACCTTATGTGATAAACAAGCTGAGTATTACCAATCCGTCAAGCTTTTTATCCGGCAGTCAATCCCCTACACGTTGTCTTCTGGGGACCATCCAAATTGTCTAACGACATTATATCGAGGAAATGCCGTCTTTCAAATTGGAATAAATGGGCTTTGTGGAATAATTCTGAGCACACATGTGGTCGTATTTTGGCTTTTGATCGACTCAGAATTGGGCTTTAATGAGCTCGCGTCATCAAAGATAAATGAGTTCTTTCAGTCGACAGATTCCCTTTCAAATTTTGCTTATCGTGTATCATGATCTTTATTGGCTTTTGTTGTTCGAATATAACAACAAAACTGTGAAATACAGTGAGGACAGAGAGTTAACACGCTTTGTACAAAATATCTGCTTTGTTGTTTTGCAAATATTCGTCACATATGGGCGATTGTATTAACATTATTCAAAAACAATATGAAGAATGATGAAAAGAAGGATATAAAATTGTAAAGAGTTTTTAATTTTAGTTTGCTTTAATGTACTCCTCAGCTGTAAAATGCTGCTTAAATGTATCTTAAGTACTCATGCTTATAAAACACCAAATGTGAAGCTAATGGTCACATAAAATTTCAGTTTACGTTCTGGAATGATAAACAATTATCCATTTTACTTGAGTGTTTCTTCAGAATTAAACACCATTAAAGTTGACTTCTTTAAATGATTTTTGGTTCGAATAAATTTGTGCATAAAATTATAGCATTATTTTAACCCTGTCATTCACCGTATACATTATAATGTACATGATTTCAAAATTTAATTATTAATTTTTGTTAATGTTTTAGCTTATTTTTTGTATAATATGTTACATCATGATTAATTAATTGTGAAAAATATCAAATTAGATGAAACAAATGTTTATAACAACAGTTATTGACAAAAAAATTCCCTAAAAAACGAAACAAAATTTCCGAGTTTTTTTTTTCGCCATAAATCTCTTAATTTCTTTAATATAATCACGTTGGACCTGACAAAAGTTGATTTAAACCAGTAAATAAAAAGAGTAACTGGAATGGTTATTTTTTAAGTGTTTTATCCAAAGTTTAGGGGTTATTATTGATTTTTATTTATGGTTGTATATTGTTTTTGGGATCGATAATGGGGAAACGCGAAATGGTCACCTGCAGTCACCGAAAGACGAATCGCGACGATTCGTATTTTGAACGTCAAGTACACACACTGCTTGTTACAGTGTGGCTTATAACAGACTCAGCCTCCACTGTCACATTCAGACCAGTCTCGTAAATCTGTGAATTTGGATTTGTCAGTTTGTCCCTCGTACTCCTACGCTTAAAATTTCAGCCAAGTTCATTTAGTTGAAGAGCTTTAGTGACTAAAAATTTAGTTACCAAAAAAGCATATTTTCAGTTTAAAGATTGATCTGATAATGTTTAGTTTGTTTTTCTTACAAATTTTGAAGAAAATGAGAAATTTATATAAATTCATACATTAATTTAATTAAATTTGATATTAATCATTACTTAATATTACTTAATATCAGCCTTTATTAATAAACAAACAAATTTTAAATTGATCATTATATTGTCTTTAACATACAATATAATAACGAAACTATAACAATTTAAATGAAACTTTATTATATTATTAATAATGAAATGCTTTATTACTGAACCATGGATCATTATTATTAACAAAAGCTCGTAACCAATACTCTCCATTCATTACATAATTATGAATGGATCATTTACTACAATGCAACGCATTTCTTGATTCATTGTTTTTCATGTGTATTATATGTTTTGCTTCAATACACATTATTAATAATATTAATAATAGTAACTCATTGCACTGACGTTAATTTTATTATCAAATACCATTGCTCAATTTCATAAAGAGATGTTTACAAAATTAGGTAGTCCTTCTCTATGATATACATTAAAGTAAACAAGATTCGCTATATTATCAATAAAAGATGAACGTGAAAAATGATCTTGGGGAAAAAAGAAAGACAAAAAAAACAAATAGCAAATTCTGACAAGCTTTATTGCTGAAAAGTTGCGACCGCATCGTCTTCGGAAGGTTAACTTACATAACAAATTCATACGGAATAACGTTCGATGAGGGAATCGCGTGCTCGAAAATCGCCTCAGGAGAAACGTGATCGGCGCGTAACAACATTCAAATTATTGCGCTATAGAGCGATATATTTTAACTCAGTGGAATCAATAGCGGAAGTTAAGAGCGGTCGTTTGTTACAAAATTTTTAATTATTTTTGACAAAAAGTAGAAAATACTTTGAATTATGAGAATATAAATCTTGAAAAAAATAATCTATTTTTTTTTAATTTTTTCAAAAATTATATTTTATTTTGTCGATTTAAACGGTAGATAAGATGATTTTTTATTCTTTTGAATAAACAAAACAAGAAAAAAAACATTAAAGTTTTGTTAAGTTAGAACTATAAATAGAGCTTAAAAAAGAGCAACCGTTTGATTAAAATCTTGTGCCATTTGAGTTCTTTAAGATTAAACGAAAGGGCAGTTTAAAGGCAGCGGTTTTGCAAAACGATATACTACCACGACATTTATTGCATTGAGTTCGGTTAATACTGCACAACTTTACCTTCCGTGTCGCATATCGATTGTCACTGAGGCAATTGCTGATTGTCGTGTGCAGAATAAACCTCAAAGCTCGCGCTTAAGTGTGTTATGTGTGTTTTCTGGAACGATCAACGAAAGTTTTTCTCTGTCTTAAAAGCAAATTATTGGAAAGGTAATCATTTATTTTTTAGTTTTGTTAGTTTTGTTAGTTTTCGTGTTAGAAATAAAAGAAACAAGGTGAAAGCTCTAGAAAAGTTTCGTGATTGTAGGTGAAACATGTAAATTCAGTCAAGTTAATTATTGTGTTTATTTCTAAAGTCTAAATGAATATTTAGAATAAATTAGTTTTTTTACCAAGTTTATCTTTTCAATTTGTGGTTACATAATTTTTGTTAATACAAATTTGTTATATAAATTAAATTCAGTATGAAAACAAATTAGATTTAATTTTGTTATTTAAAAAATATAAGTACACTTTAATGCTGTTTTTAAATTTATGCAAATTAATAATATAATTTTTGCAATTTAAATTTAACTTAATTATAGCAAAGAAATGATTATTCACATTATAATGTGACGACTTTACAATTTGCGATCGAATTCATATACTTCAAATGTTCAAATAAAAACTTGTTTTTATTTTTATAGATGTAACATATGGTCACGAAAAAGGATATTACGATATCATGTTTGATTTTACAAAAAAGCTAAATTGTTGCAATGAAATGCTCTTACATTGTTATGTTTTAGAAAATTTACATTACAAATTGTATAATATAAAGTTCAAATTGTGAAATCTATTTAAAAATTTGAAGAAGTGTTCTAAACATTTATCGGAATCGAGAGTGAAAAAACATTTTAAAATCAATTTAACTTCTTAAGACTTAACATTTTTGTTTATCTTGACTGATAATAATTTTATTTGCAAAAAATTAAATTGAAAATGATAACTTATTTCGAAAGTTCTTTCAACATTTTTTACTTGAAATAAAGTACAAATTACACTACTTAAAAGTTTGGGGAGCTATAAAAGTGCTACATTTTTAAAATCACTTTTAACTGAAATCAATTTTGTCATTTACTCAGGTAATTACAAATAATTCTGTCAATTCAAATTTCAGCTTTCAAATTCTTTGGTTAAAAACTTATTTTAATTGATTTTAGGGGTTGTTAGGTCTTAACATGTGGAAAAATGAATTTGTTAAGAGATAATTTTAATGTGCCATATCTTCCTTAAAAACTATCGAAAATCCTATTATTTTTATTAAATTGTAGATAGTTTTACAAGCTATAAGAATGTTTTATTTAACTTATTGTATAATGACTTAAATTTTTTTTTGCGGGAGGTTAAACATAGTTTATTGTTTAAACATACACAACTAAATATGCTGAATTCATACTTGAAAAATGTTATAGTTTCAAATATTTGCATAATCATATGTTTTTATGATTATTTACTAAAAAAATTTCAAAAAAAATATAAATTTCAACTCTTTTTGTTAACTTTAAAACCTTTTAGTGTAATTAATTATTTTTACTGAAACTCAAAACTATGTTTAACCCCTCGCCAACA
>JABFPM010000287.1:0-32290 GCA_022817325.1 Idris sp. 1 HC-2018 | reverse complement strand
TATTTTTTCACGCTGAAGTGTTGTCGACAAATTTCTTCGATAGATATTATCATGCCTATAATGTGTCAAAAATTAACGAGATTCCAACATTAATTAACATCGCCTTGGTACCAAAATTACCTCCTTGCTTAATTGTGAAAAAAAATAATCAGTACTTTGTTGCGACAAGATACGACTTATGATGTGTATCACAAGTTGTGTTGATTTCGATGTTGAAAACATGTAAATAAATTTTAAGAAATATATATTTTCGTTTGTCATTTCTTTCATTTTTTGATATTCGCATGACAATTTTTATTCCATATTTATCCTTCCATTTTTATTTTTTTGTTAGATAATTTTTAATACAAATTTATTAAAAAAATTTATAATATATTTTATATTTATTTTATTTTGTTTATTTACAATAAAGTTTAATGTATATTCACGTTAATGGGTCAATGCAATAATTTTTTCATTGAATTTTCTTATAAAAAATGATCAAACATATAATAATAATAATAATAATTATTATTATTATTATTATTATTATTAATTATAATGATTAATAATATTTTCTACTTAAATATTAATTATTATAATGACAATCAATAAAGCCAATCTGTCAAAAAAGCGCCGCAGCGGTTTCAAGTTTCACATAGGATTATCCTATGGGCACATAGAAACTTGCTATGTATGAATGTCATAGACTTAACCTATGCGGGCATAGAAACGTTTTGTGCAATTCCATAGTTTTAACCTACGAACGTTACCATAGAACGATTCTACGGACATGCATAGGTTAGCTCTATAATATTCTTTCCGTGTACGAATAAGTATACAAAAATGCTTTCCCAATGAGTGTTATTATGAAAACATATAAAATCTTTTTACGAATTTTTAAGAATTTTTAGGAATATTTTAAGCAAATAATTAAAAAAAATTTATGAATTACTGGATGAAAATTACAAAAACTATTGTATGAAAGCGAACGAGGAGCAACGTACGAGTTACTATATCTTTTTCAAGGTAATCTACATGAATGTTAATTTCTACGATGAGAATCTACGATTTTTTAATAATTTTATGTGAATCGTAGTAGTTTGTCTTAATATATCGGAAACATTTCATTCGCTTTTCGAGAATTCCAGTTACTTTTTTATGAATTTTCAAAAATTTGTAAGATTTTTTTGAACAGAAATAACAAAAAAGTCTAAGAATTTTTACGTGGGAATAAGGAGAAATTTTCTATGAAAGATAAAACAATTTAAGATAATTTACATGAAATGAAAAATTTTCTAACAGCCTAATATTTTTCGATAATTTTAGGTATATTGTATTTGTTTACGTAACATGTAGGAAAATTTCATTTTACTAACTTTCACAAATTATACTTAATTTTTAAGAATTTGGAGGAATCTTATGAACAGAAATTAAAAACAAATTTCAGAATTGTTTCATGGAAATTACAAAAATTTATATATTTTTTACAATTTTTTTACAACTGCAGTCAACATTTTTACAATATTTCCATCTCAAAAAAATGATTCAAAAAACGATGATAAGCAAAGAACGTATGTTTTGTAGTTAGTTAAAAGTTAAAAAATTGCATACAAATTTATGTCTGTTAAAATAAAGAATAGTATTTTTAATATACAGTCTCCACAAGTATATTTATTTTTATTTTTATAATATATTAATAACTATGAATGAAACAATTCAAGATAAATAATAAGTAAATAAAAACCTTTTTAAATTTAAATGTTAATTTTCTCGTATAATAATTTATTATATTAATATTAATATAATAAATTATTATTAATATTAATTTATTATATTATTATATAAAGATATTATATATATTATATTATGAATTAAATTTAAATCTTTTTGTGAATATTCACAGTTCTAAGTCATAAAATAGCAAGTTTAAATGTACTATTTGTAAAGTTTTAAGTAATTTTGAAAGTGATAACAATGCTTCGTATCCATACTGATCAATGAATAGTTTATTATGCACCATGGGAGCAAAACCCTGACTTCCAAGGCGCATACGATATTTTTCGTTACGTGGAGGAGCAAAACAAAAATCTACTCCCAAGTGACGAAAATATTATTAGTCCTTTGTACATGACAATAGTACTTCGCTAATAAAGTAATCATCGTCTATTTTGATTAGAATACCTTTTTTCTTTATATTATTTGCTGTCGTACACCGTAAAATGGTATTGTCAGGATTGCATTTCAAAACATGTTTTACATCAGAATTTCTAATTATTGTCTGTTCATCGACTATCAACTCATAGTAAAATATGATCACTTCTTTCCTAATTTCATTATTTTCTTGAACTACATATCTTAACAATGTACCCTTTTGTGTAATTATTCAGTATTACAACAGAGTCATTGATTTTATTATTAGCAATGTATTTCTCAGTAGTAAATCTAATGGAATTTATAATCATTTTATCAAAGATTTTACAATTTAAATTATTTCCAAAACATCTTTGTTCTTCCAAATTCAGTTGGTAAGATTTTCCCGAACCAAGTAACGTTATACTTCCAACTTGCACGACATGTTTATTTTTCCGCTCCGTAAGGTAAGTATAAAACTGCTGATACCGTGCACCTGTTGGAAATTTATTCGAAAATGAATGTAATGAATTGAATACCACATATTTTCTAGCTATGTCTAATGCTAAACGATAAGGACTTTGTTTCAGTTTTAGAAGTAATCTATTGGCATCTTCAAAATAAAAACAATTGATTGCCCACAAAGGACCCCAGTTTCGAACACATTCACACAAATGGAGCAGCAAATGTATGTTATAAACCATCGATGACTTTCCAAAAAAATTTTGATATTGAGCAACAAATAACACGAGAGAGTACTCGGCCTGGTCTACCATTTCTAGTGTTGTGGACGGTTCTAACAAAATGGACACGCTGAATACCAATAAAGCTAAATGATTGAGATACACTTCTGAAATAACTCCTTTCAGAGCAGGTAAACAATAGTACATTAACCACGTTCTCCACTCGGAAGCTTTCCACTTTTTTCGTTCTTCTAGACTCCTAGGAGATCTTGTAATGATTTTTGGATTTCGAATAGACTCAAGGCGGTCGTTAACAGTGTTCAAATTTGCCTTCGAAAGACCTTTACAAACTAACATATTTGTATAATGTTTAGTTACACCGAGGAGGACAGAATGCATGTAGTCCGGTATCATTCCGGTGCCTAAATTGAAATGTCGTAAATCCTTGAGCACACTACTACCTCTAACTCCTTTCTGTGGTTTCTTTGTTTCATCTGCAATCACCATATTTGCTCGGATAGACTCATCGGTTCTAGTTGGTGCGGCACGGCCTGAAAATGTAAGTCGTCGATAATTTTTAATTGGTTCTGATTTCTGTTCACAAAATGTACATCCGTGAACCCCGTTAAATTTTTTCATATTTAACATTTCATGCCTCGCAGCCGAATCAACGCAAGAAGTTAAAGGAAATGCTCGACTAATTTTTTCTTCATTATTTATATTCCATGAAACGCCATCAGAGGATAATTTGTTTGCAATGTCAACAAATGGTTTTAAAAATAAATTCATATCAGGTTTCATTTTGTCCACCCAAAGACCAATCAAAAACATGTACTTTTTTCTTAAATGTGGCGGTAGTTCCATACACATTCCATATATCGGCCATATACTAGTATTTGCTGATTCCGCCGTTTGACAACCATCAGTGTTGACAGTATATGAAATATTCAAAACATTTTCTAGCAACTCAGGATCTTGCATGTACTGTTTATACATTATTCCATCGAATACATCTTCAATAGCTTCATCATTGAATTTTGTTCTCCGGAATCTATAATCTAAATTCTCATTGACTTCGGAATTTTGTAAGAAGTGTTTTAGTTGATCCTCAACATTGAGCATGATAAAATAGTTTGATTTTTGTCTGGTATAAGTCTTTCGACAGATGTTACATGTAACACTTTTGAAATCATCGCTACCATACTGAGCAAGATAGCATTTGCATTTTGAACAATACACATGATATGTAAATGTGTTAGAACAGGAAAGATGTTTGAAAAGTTGGTACTTAGAATCTGGAACAACATTTTCGTTATGTAACTTGTTCACCATGTTTAAAATATCGATGATCGCAGTCCAAGATAATGAATGACGTTTCCCTAAGTTTAGCGCCATCAATACAGCTTCTCCGACATTAGAGTCAGTGCAATTGCATAAAGTTTGAACAAGTTGTGCATTGTATTGATTGTTTTCAGTAAAAACCTGAAATACGCATTAGATTTATTATCATATCTATAATTATCTTTTCAATTATTGTTAAAAAATTTTTAATAAAGATTTTTTCATTGGCAAGTTATTAACATGGAACGATAAAAAAAATATCGAAAAAATTAATAAACAACAATAAAATAAAAATCTACAACATCATAACATCAAATGTGGCAAGCAGGGTTGGGTAAAATAGTCATTTTCAACTATTTTAAATAGAAATAGAAATAGTTAGATAAATTTCTATTTTAAATACAAAATAAAATAGTGGTTCGAAAAACTATTTTAAATAGTAAATAGAAAATAGTATTTATAAAATAGTCTTAAAATATAAAATATTTTTTTACTTAATGTAATTAACAAATAAATTTAAAATTATTTTCTGCTAAGAAATTTATTTTTTATTACTTTTTGTTATTTATCTACATTATAAAACAGTTATTATAAAAAGTGATTGAATGTTACTCTAGCTGTAACAAATGTCTATTGGAAGAGAGGTATCTAATACTGGCCCCCTAAGGGAAAATACAATGAAAAGCTATTTAAATTGATCTTTATTCCCAAAAATTTTCAAGACCAACAATTAATTTTTTAATATAAAAAATAACGTTTATAAAAATAGTGTAAATGGCCCGAATTAAAAGTCGAGTCATCTAATTCGGGCCACCTATCTCAAAGCATAGAAAATCATTAAAAATAGACTTTTAATAAGATTTTGACTGAAAATACAAATACTATTGATTGTTTTAAATAATTTTTTGATTAATCAAAATGAATTTAAGATTTGAAAATTTATATAGATAAATAAATGCGAAATTGAATTAAATAGTTGGTAATACATAAAATATCAATAAATTATTATATAATGATAAAAATAATGCCAAATTGCTATATATTATTGTTATTCATAATAATAATAATGCAAAAATATATGTTGGATGTTTAAAATGCTTTGAAACAGTAGGTGGCCCGAATTAAAGGAAAGCGCCTACATTTATATTTTATATAACTATTCAATAATTATTGATTGGAAGTTTATAAATAATTAATTTATGTATTTTAAACATATCAAACTTTTCATTTAAAACTTTTTACTGACTAAGATATACTGAAAATTAATTGTTTTTAACTTATAAAGTCTGACCAAATCTTAAATATAATGTAGCATTTTTAGCATATGCTTATAAAATGATTAATATACTACCGAATCAACTAATTTTTTTTTATTTAGTACATTTTTAATATAAAATCAAATATTGTTACTAATCAGTATGTATTTCAATATTATAAACAAGAAAAAGGGGTGGCCCGAATTAGAGAATGGCCCTTATTAGGTGCCTCTCCCCTAGTATTCAAAAAATAAAAGAATTTCAAAGTTTTCGTCCTTAAAATTTACTCGATTTTTGTTCTTAATGTTTCTAGCAATAGAAATCAAATAAAATAAAATTTAAAAAATTGCACGTGCAAACATGAGATAAACACAAAAATAAAATATATATTATTGATAAATATGAAACCCAATTTTTTTTCTTAAGGGGATAAGTTTCCAGTAAATTTTCAGCTACAAGATAGAATTGGAATTTTTATTTGCCAATTTGGATATACTTGAAATTGAAAATAATTTTGAGTGACATAATTTGCACATCTCGGGGGACTCCCTCTTTTCAAAAAAAAAATCTCATTTTTAAAGGAATGAATAATGTTTAATAGCTATAATACTAAGTGGTTAATATTTTTACTTGAAAATTTGCAGATATCTTCAGGAACATATTTTCTACAAATTTACAAATAATCGTCAAAAAGTATTCATTCCTTCAGAAATTAAAATACAAATTTTTGAAAGCGGGGACTCCTCCGAGATGCGTAAATTATGCGTCACTGGAAATTATTTTCAATTTAAAGTATACATTCAAATTTGCGAATAAAAATATCAATTTCATCATGTAGCTGAAAATTCACTAGAACCTCTATTTGAAAATTTTGAATTCACGTTTTATTTTGAATTTTTATTTTTTATAATAAAAAATTGTTGCTAAACTATTTTCGATTTTTAAAATATTTTCTAAATAGTTTTTAAAAAAACTTAAAATAGAAATAGTTTTAAAAAAATCTATTTTAAATAGCAAATAGATAATAGTATTTTCTATTTAAAATAACATTAAAAATAGAATTATTTTAAATACTACCCAACCCTGCTGGCAAGCTTTCTACTCACATTGATGATACCGAAATAATTACATCCACTTTCTTAATAAGTACATTTATATTTTTCAAATTGTTTACCTCTTGGGATATATTTTCATTCTGATTATTATCCATTTCTATTTCATTTTCAATTTGATCTTCAATAACATTTTCATTTATGACAACTTGTTGGTGGGATTCCTACAAAGTTTTGATATAATCAAATAAAATAGATTTCAGGTATACATTATAAATACAAAATTTAACCAATATAAAGAATTGTAAACATTCACTACTGTAATAGCACCGATCAGTGTAGATGTGAAGAATAAACATTAGGGTGTTCACTAATTTAAAAAAGTTCAAAATTAATAGCTCTCACCCCAAAATCTTATGTAGTCTAACGAGAAAACGACTTGTGAATTTTTGCAGATTTTTTTAATCCATTAACCCGTGCCTAAAAGAGGTTCATTTTTTACATGGCTTTTAAATGGGGTTTATGACCTTTGAGACATTTTCAAGCGTATTTTTTATTATTTTAAGATAAACAAGTTCTAGACATCATATATTTATGTCTTTTGGACCGCTGAATCAGAAGTCAGGGTCCAAATGTAGTTATTGACATTTGTATATGAAAAATATTATTTTCAAGAAAAAACTGATAATTGATGTGATTTTATGATTTATTGTATAGCAGAACTTGAAATTTATTCAGAATCTCTATTTTGAGAGTTTTTGCTGTCAAAAAACTATCATTATAATGATAGTTTTATAGGATTTATAGGATGAAAGTATTATTATTATTAATTAAAATATTGATGGCGTATGTGATTTAATTAAAATAACATAAATTATGAATTTTTCATGAAAATAATATTTTTCATATATTAATGACATTTTTTTGACAGTTACAACTGTCAATAACTAAATTTGGACACTGAATTCGGATTCAGGGATCTAAAAGGTCAATAATCCCATTTCAAAGCCATGTAAAAAATGAACCTCTTACAGGCACGGGTTAATGGATTAAAAAAAATATGAAAAAATTCACAAGTCGTTTTCTCGTTAGACTACACAAGATTTTGAGGTGAGTGCTATTATTTTGAACTTTTTCAAATTAGAGACTACCCTAATGAGCATTCATCGTTATTACAAGATAAGTGGTCCAGAATTAAAGAGCTGATAAAAAAGTTACACGTACCTGTGCATGTAGTACATTTTCTTCCTCATTTTTACTTTCATCTTCAATACTACTATCAATGAATATAATCTCTTCATCATCATCGATTTCGGAATCAACTTCATTTTTCACTTCATCATCAGTTTCACTTTCATCTACATATTCGCTGTTCTCTTCTTCATTCATGTCTTTATTTTCTGTGCTTCTATAAGCATTCATTTCAGCACTCGGTTCTGGTTTTTTGAATTCTATTAGAATATTCGTTTCTTCTTGAGCTTATATCCAAACAAATAAGAAATACTCAGTGATAAGATTTAACTGTAATGAAAACAATGATAATTGTGAATTTATATTAAGTGCTCTGAGTAGCTCAATTTAAAATTTAAATATTTTTTTTTCAAATATTATTATAATTTTTATCGTGAATTTTGATATTGTAGTTCTTATTAAAGTAAATTATACTTCGCGATAATAATATTCATTCAGTAGATGATAAAATAGATTTTGAAACATTCCAAGTTTCCTGATTTAATTAAATGATATTACAGGAGGACTTCGATACCTGCTCTCAACTTGAAATAAGAAGTCTTTCAACTCTTTTTTACGCAACTTTAATATTACACTCGGGACAAAAATAAGTGGTTCACTCAAACATTTTAGAAAATTATTCTATCAAAAGTATTCAAAACTAAGCCGCCAAAGAAAATATAAATTCTTCAAGTTTAAGGTGGTTGTACAGTAAACTTCAAATAGTCAGATCTTCTTGAAATTGATAGTAATATCAAGTTTTTTTATCCAAAATATACTCAGTAATTTCTGTTGCACCATTTTTTATTAACTTTATTATGATTTATTTTATCAAGAAAATTTAAATTAGTTTAACGAAAAATACAGAATTTTTTTATAAACAATCATTGACGAACGTTCAATCGTTAACATACACGCCTCCCCTCCTTTATTGTAGGTTCACTGTTGTAACATAGGCATAAAAACCCTTCCCCCCTCTTAAAACGAACGTATTTTATGGATGATCCGTTGTTCAATTAAATACAGCGCCATTTGGTGTCAAGTTTGGACAGTTCGCATGAGATGTTTCAAAAAATAAAAATTTCAAGCTTTAATTTGCTTTTTTAAAAAATGATTTTTGATTAAAATTATCAATTTTATAGTACTTTGAAAATTTTCTTTAATTTTTGGGTTACTTTCTAATTTTTGTGACGAGTGTATTATTTATTTCCAGATGATAATCAAAGTTAAATTTCTAAAACATTTATAGTATTAATTATTAGTTTCCAGATATAAAAAAATTTCGATAGTTTTTAATATCAATATATTTTGCATTATTTTTATATAAGAAAATTGTTTCCAGTTTGAATGAAGAACAGTTTTAATAATGTTATACAAAATTTATACAAAACTTTATACAAAAATTTGCATTAAGCGTTTTTTCTGGTTAACAAATTTACGTTTTTCAATCTCGCGAACTGAATTATCAACAGAATTGGCTACAATTTGTAGAGCATTTATAAATTATATTGTTTTACATATTCATATAGCACAGTCTAATAACAGTATTGTTCATCTATTTGTGGAATAATTACTATTTTTATTTACCTCCATTGATTCATTCGGTAACATTTCTTCATTACTAAGATCGAAATTCTCAAGTAAAGCTTCATGTTCCACGTTCATTAACATTAACAAAATATTTAAATCTAGAAAATTAGATTTAATAAATTTGAATGCGTTTTCTTGAAAAAAAATAGCAGTTATTTCTTTTTCCCTAATTGCCACAGATAATACAAAAAAATAAGTTATACTGCATCTGAAAGTCGCTGATGAAAGGAAAAACTTATATAAACTGCTTTAAATTTGAAAAAGTCATCTATAAATAATTGGTTAACTCTAACTCCTTCAAAAGCCAAAAAAAATTATCATTATAAAAAATTATTCATGTGGAAAAATATAACTTAAAATTTGAGTGTAATTTTCTTAGTTTTTGTTAATAGAACATAAAGATTTTTAAGTTATAAGCCTTTCCACAACTCATAATAAATAGTTTCTATTTGTATTTCTTTCTAAAATTGTGTTAAATTCAGTTACTCAGCTGACACAATCTTCTTTTAACTTGCTGCTTTTACAAGTTTTCATATATGTATTCATGAAAGCATTATACATTTCATATGTGTATTCATTTTAGCTTAATATCTAATTAAAAGATATATTATCGCGTTTTTTAAATAATTATAATTTTTGCAAAATTTACAATTTATATTTTAATAAGTTTAAAGTTTCTTTCCTGTTCGTGTGTATTATTTGATAATTTATAACGTACTGAATATTAAAATTTAATGAAAACATTAAATTAAGATAAAAATTTTTCGATTTTATATTAATTAAATTGGAAAATCTAAAGAATAATATTTGCTAAATTAGTTTCAATTGTTATACTCTTTGATTTCTCAAATCTTTAAATGGCGTGAGTAATAAGTTGAAATTAAAAATCTTGTTGCAGATAAACGTTATATTTTGTGCTGCTAATTGTTTTTTTAAAATTCAATAATTGTTTCATTGATACAATTTACATAACATTGATATTACCTCTAGCCTTTTTTTCTATACAAAGTAGATCTGCTGGCGTTTTCTTCTTCGGAATTTTTATCCAAAAAACTGTTGTAGCGTTTTCCAGCCATTTGTTTGAGTTTTTTAAAATTCAATTAAATTCACCTTCAACTCATTTCATTAATTTTGAATTGCTGAAACAAAACAAAGTTAACCTTTAAATATCTTTTAAAAATTGACTCACACAGTCGTTCGTTTTGTTATAAAAGTTAAATAACAAGTTGTAAAATCAAGTAATATTACAGTTTATATAAATAAATAAGTTAAGATTTATTAATAATGGAAATCAAAAACATTACGGTTAAAAAATATGGAGATGAAAAATTGTCACAATAAAAAAGTGAAGTTACATGAAGCCATTATAAATTGTATTACTATTATATTTTGAATTTTTATCGTAAAAACACATATACTAACCTTTAATTTGTTTAGGTTTTAATTAATATGTTAGTCTCACAAGAAACATTTTGTTTACATTTCTGAATGAATGGAGGGAAATCTGTATTGCCGCATTTTAAATTTAACGTAAATATCCGTTTAAGCCAAATTCTAACACAGTACGATTGAATACGATTAATAAGAAGAGTTTTAAACAGATTTCAACTCAAAAAAATCGAGAAATGAATTTATAATTAAATTAATTTGGAACACTTCGTTTCTACAATTGGAAATGTTTAAAGTTTCTTCTTACCGCAAATAAGTGCAACAAGCAGCAGCAGATGTCGCACACGAAGAGGACGATATTAGGAACATATTTTTATCTTTATCTGTCTTTCTCAAACTTATTAATTTTTTCAATGTCTCATTCTTACACTTCTTTTATGCTGGGTGCTATAGTCGTAGAATACTCTACACCCTATATCGTGTTAGTTCACGTCGTGCTAAGTCTGCTTGATGAAGATGCACTGCTTTTTCAAAACCAATTTTTTTTTTAAAAAAAAATAGCGAATGTCGCAAGTGTCCTCGATTTAGTGCATCATTTATCTGATCCTTAAGTGTGCTTTTTGATAGATAAAAACATTCGCCAAAACTCAGACAATGTCAGAAGAAAAAGAATGGTATAGAAATTTGATTTGTTATTTGTCTCTATTTACTTTTCTCTGATAAGCTTGATCAATTGAATACATTATATTTTTGAAGGACTTTATGTACTAACATTTTAAATTGTTCATTAGCTTGTTGTTAATAATAATTATAATACAATATTCATTAATACATCATATATAAAAAAATATAAAGAAGTTTGTATCATTTTAAAACAATTTTGGTTAAAAATTGTGCGCGAAAAAATACATTATTAAATTTTGTTAAAAGAATCTATTTTTTATTTTCAAGATTGCTGAATTGTAATTGGCAAAATTTTGAATTTTTAAATAATATTAGTAGTATAATTCCTATTTTCTAGCTTAATAATTTATTAAATATGTTTGAATTTTCGTTTAGCTTTTTTGCCAAAGTGTATTTACCACTTTCAAAGAAAACCGTAATTATTCCATTGGTGGATGTGATAGATTATGATCCCAAACGTGATTACGACGCAAAGGCTTTGTTTACGGTTTTTTTTCAAGGAAAACAGCTAAAGGGCACGATTGATGATATATCTAGTAAGTCGAAATAATTAAAATATTATGGATAACTGTTGAAAACTCCATTTTATAATCCTGACTTTCGCATTTACCACGACGACGATGTTTTCATTTGAACTGATTTTTCAATAATTTTCGAAATTTTTATTCACTCACAGACAAACTCTAACAGTTCTATCTCTTTTGCACTTAAGAAACTGGAAGACCGCCTTAAAAGTGCAGTAACTCTGTTATTACTTTTTACTGTTGTATCTTCTTATATTTTTTTGTATATTTATTCAAGTTAATAATTTTTGTTTTTTTATAGCGGACATAGAAATGTTGCAAAAGAGTCCCCCCAAACGAACGCATCGACCAAAATTCAATGACAGTGATTTACAGATTGAAAAGGGCAAAAAATCAGACAAATCAAAACCACTAGTCTACTCATCGACAAAGTCTACTTCTTTAAAACGAAGCCAAACAAAACCCTTCCAACTTGATAAGATTCGTGACCCTATTCATATTGCTTTTATAAAAAAAAATTGAATGTAAAGACGGAAGTCGATAAAATTTTTTCTAATGTTTTAATAATCATTTTGTGCTCGATTTTGTGTCTCAAGCAAAATAAATTCATGATTCTTGATTCTTGATACTAAATTTTGAATTTTTTTTTTCACATTGCATAGGCCATAAACAAGACAAATTTCAAAAGGGTTAAAAACCACTTAAAACTATCAAAAAACTTAATTATTCAGAATCTCAGTATTTTGTTTTATTTTCATTTTACAAAAATTTTCCCTCTTATTTGAATATTTCAGTGTTGAAAAATAAAAAAAAGTGATGTATAAAACTTTTAAAGAATAAAGTAGCAATATGAAAAAAAATTGTAAAATTGTGTTAAATGGTGAATCATCGCAATAAATACAAGTGCAAGTTTAATCTAATCATTTTTTAATTTTTTTTATATTAATATATGTTATAAGTACTGTCTACTCGTTCACAAAATTTCTAATGTATATATATATCTATATATTCGCATTTTTGTGTACCAATAACCACTATCTATTTTACATAATATTTTATCTTATATAAGTATTTGAATCACTAAAAACATTTTCAAGGTTAATGGCACTTATATATAGATCAGGCACCTCAAAAATTAATTTGTTTTTTAGAATCTGTTATAAAAAAATGGAAGAATGTAGACAAAAAAAACCGATACAGTAAAAGTCTGACTAGCTAACGTCGGGCTAGCTAACCGACCGGCTATCTAACGTCATTTCGATCTGGCTGGCTAACGCTTCCCCTCATGCTGTTCATCCCCACTCCTTACTATGGAATCTCACTTTTTTGGTCGGGCAATTCTAATAATTTAAAAAAAAAAATTAACTCAATACTAGATCATTGTGAAAGCAATGATTGTACAGTACACAAATAGTGTGTTTTAATTAAAATTAAATGTATTAATTGCATACTTGCTTTTACGGCTCTAGTTCCATGACACAACTTTCTTTTTAATATATTTTAACATAAAATACATAAATCCATGTAAATTCTTAAAAAGATTAAAATTAAAACAATAATACTTAATGAATTTGCAATGTTTAGATCACGCATAAAGAAACGTGCGCACGGTAGTGGGGGAAGTAGCAGTGCCCCATCGCTCGTTAGCTAGCCGGACTTTTACTGTATTTGATAAGAACACCTCAAAAAATTGATTATCATAAACATTCTACTTCGTTACCCTACTGTAAAAATCAATATAGAAATTAATGTAATTTAATTCTTTTATAATATTGAAAGTATTTTAATAATTGTAAATATAATTTTTTTTCAATTACAATTTTTTCTTTTGTAAATAATTCAACATTTCAGTAACCGAAAAGTTTAAAATACTTGCAACTTTCTAAAAAATTACAAATTTTACGATTTTAAAAGTTTGAAATTGTTTATCTCGTAATTTTCTTAAATTTCCTAGTATTTAAAACTTATTGATTTCCGAAACGTTCAACTTCTTGTTATTTAAAAGTTTTTTATTTATAAAATTTTAAAGTTGGAAATATTCAATTATATAAAAATTAAATTACATAAATTTATATATAAATTCTATATTGATTTTATATAGATTTTTGCAGCAAGATATAGTAAAGCACTTGATGTGTTATTTTTGCGAATTTTTTATTGGCTTTTTTTTCCATCTGCAATAACTTGAATTCGGCATGAAAACAATTTTTTTTATAAATAGGGTGTTAAGAGCAAGAGTACATCAAATGAACTTTTTTAAATTTTTGAATTATAAATATTATTACATTCTGGAGAATGTGTGCACGTTCTTTGAGTCATGAAATATTAAGTATTGCTGTTTCTGTCTGTTCAGTTAAGATTAAATAGAAATAGAAATACCCACTATTCCATGATTCAAAGCACATGGATGTACTTTCAGATATGAAAATAAAATTAATTTTATAATGTTTAGTTCACTGCAGTTTTTTTGCTCTGAACAAATTGATTTATTTCGGAGCAAGAATTGATAAACTCCATAATTTAATCATTGTCTTTTTACAATACAAATTCATATTCTATAATTTGAAATATTTTAATTAAATGTAAAATTGTTAACATATAATAAAATTTCTTAGTTGATTATTATTCTAAGCTTTTTGAAATTTGATTTTTCTTAAATATTATTAATATAATAACGGATAATATTAATTAATAATTCTTGGACCTAACATTTTTAGTAACCTTGGTTAACCTCAAAGAAAGTATTTAAATTTATTTTTCTAATGAGACTAATTAACTTGGTATCTGAAAAGGCCATGTGTAAGCCCCTCCAAAATTGATAAATTCAAGAAATATAATTTAGATAAAGATAATGTATCTTTCCTCTGAAATGAAATGATTTTTTTGTAACACTGTTTGAGAGCCAATTAATAATTTAAATCAATGATTTAAATTTTGATCTTTTCAAAAAAATTCACGAGTTTTTGATAAAATATGTAAAAATACAAAAATATAAAAAAGATGAAAATATGTAAAAATACGAAAAAACGCGTTAAGAATGAATAAAATTTTTAAAAAATGTTAGATATAATTTAAGGAGATCGTGTTATGAAATGGCTGAATTGGATTCACTAAACCAAATTTGATGACATTTTTTGTATAGACAGCTGTCAAAATATAAATAATAAAAATGCACTTGTTTTTTTAAAAGAAAGTTTTTGAGTATTTTTATACAGCAAAATATTCAAAATATAAAATATAATGAAGACAGAATTTGGATATGACGTTTAATTTTTAAGCAATCCACCATTATGTCTAAAAAATGAAGAAATTATTCGAGAATAAAATTTTTTTCAATTTGTTTTTTTTTATATATTTATATGGATATTATTTTTTGTAATTGAAACATCAAAATTCTGTCTTGCAGATTTCTTCTATATTAAATTCCAAACATTTTGCTCTAAATGGATGTCAGATAAAAATACCGACCAAAAAAATTTTTTTTAAAGACATCCCGAGCAAAAGATCTATAAATTAACAAAAAATACACAGTTTTCTATTTTTGTGACTTTAATTCCAATTTGCCCATTAAACTTAAATGGATTTTGTCTCTTGCTCTGAACACTTCAAATATATTTGTATTGAAAAACGGTACACGAAACATTCTAGAAAATACAGGCTTTGAATTACAATTCTGTATCATCATTTTGCATTTAGAGCCCTCAACCGGAGAAGAAAGTCAGATGTGAGAAGAATACAGTTAACAAATACTTGCAATCTCGTTCTCAGTCTAAAACGGTAAATAAATAAGAATACACAGAAGTTGGCTTTACGATTGTTGATAAATCTATCAATATTGATAAATAATCGTTTTTTTTAATTACAGACTTTAGCTTATTCCAAGAAATATGAAGTAACGGATCCAACAGAATTGCAAGGCAGCAGTGGAAGCGATTCTTGTGGCATTCAAACAGAGGTACTAGTACAGTAATTAATTACCTATTTCACCCAAATATGTGAATCATTTGATTAATTGATTTTTTAATTTATTTATATGCATTTCAATATTAGAATATAATAGATATCGTTGTCCAATTTATAGATGCTAACCAGCATGTGGCGAAAGCAGCAGAGTATTTTATAATTAAATATTTAAATATTTTTTTGTTTACTTTTTGCTATCTTCAAATAATAATGATTAGAAGCTTTCATTTTTTCGTATTATTTACGTCATTAATTGATAATAATGGATTTCAGGGAAAGAAACAAAATGAAACGGTTGACAGAAGCCATGGAAACCAGAAACCTGATAATCTAAACAAAAACGAAGATGATTTAGAAGACAATCAGGTATCATTTAAATCGAATATTTTTTTATGAAATTTGTTACTAATATATAATAAAATCATGATTGCAACTTCCCTAATAACAAATTTTAAAAATTTGATCAAGACGATAACTGGAGTTTCTGCGCAAACTGTGATCTAACTTTGATTAAATGTTTAAAATGTGTTATTAGGGTTGTACTTTTAAAAAAATCACATTTATTTTTTATAGCGTATCCATTTTTTTGCATTTTTTATATAGAGTAATGGCAGCAGTGTTGCAAACATAGCAAACACGCAGGATATGAAAGGTTTAAGCGATATTGAAGAGGATGACGGAAATTTCTCTGAACACGAGGTAGGTCGTAATATCGAATGTTTTATTAATTTATTGGCTAATTTCAATAATATTTTCATTTTTAATTATCAAAATTATTTTTATAACAAAAAACCGAATTTTATTTAAAACCCTGACTGTATTATAGATACACGATATGTTCAATGAGCTCGACGACATAAATCAACATTCACCTTCAAATGAAGATGTAAGTATCCGATATTAGTAATAATAGTGCAATCAATAGGGTTCGACTGAAACAACTAGTTTAATAATTTTATGTTGTAATCATTTATAATTTATAAATAATGCTCAAATTGCAGGATTATGAAAATTTCAAACCGATATATCAATCAAGCGAAATAGCAACAAATACAAAAAAGACTGCAGCAGCAAAAAACAATGAGGAATTGTTAGGAAAATTAGAAAAATGGAAAGACAGTACTGAACAATGGAAAAACAAAGCTGAGACATTGCAACAAGAATGTGATAGTTGGAAAGAAAAAGCTATGCAATGGAAAGAAAAAGCTGAAATGTACAAAGGATTATCTGAAAAATGTGGACAGAAATTTCGAGAAATGAAAAACTCCGAATCGTATCCTTTAACAGAAAGTACTGGCCATAAAATTTTACAAATGTTGAATAAACATGCGGAAACAAACTCTTCCGAAAACTCCTCATTTCAAAAGATGTCGAACGAAAACAACTCCAGAAAACCTGATGAAGGTAAGTGTTTCAAATTTTTGAATCAGTATATCTGGGAGACATGAAGAGTGATGATGATGATGCACTTGTGACTCACAAGTGAGTCACCTGTTATATCACTGTTTCGTCACATCAAATTTCATGGTTGCCTAGGAATTGATCGTGAATCGTACAAGAATTTTTTTCTGATATAATTGTATCAACAAGAAATGAAATATAAATAATCTTGTAGCGTCATTTTTTCGTTGCAATAGCAATTTTTCGAATGATTTCGCTAGATATTCTAATATAATTGTAGATTTTTCAACGCCATGTTTCGAAAAGTTATGCCAACTTAAATTTCTAAAAGTAGTTTCGGTCCTTTTTTTTGCTATTTTGTCACGATTTTTGGGTAAAAAAATTGACTCTTTCTGAGCAGATTTAAGAAACAAAAATTATTTGTCTTTTATATTAATATATAATTATTTTTCAGATGATGAGATGGATGAAGCTGACGTTAAATATGGAACAGTTCGTGGCAAAATTGTTTATCTTGGAGATGGTGTCTGGTGCAAACGTGCAGCGTATAATACAAGTCAAGGAGAAAAAGAGCCTATTTCGTTTGTACGAGAATTATCATTAGGTATTTGGGGTGCAGAAAAATTATGTCCAAAAGTAGTCAAAAAAATGGCTAATTCAAAGTTTCCCGAATTAACACCTGAGAAAACAGGAGTGATTCAAAAAGAATTAAGAAAACATTTAAAAAAACTAAACTATCCTGAACATTTAATTGTCCAGCAGCTGGGTAATATAAACAAATATTTTAATAATGCAATTACTACTGCGAGAAAGAAACTGAACTTTGATGTTAAAGCCGTATCTAACCCTTAGCTTTGCGAAAGACTTATTAACAAGATTTTATGATTTTTTAAATCTCATCAATGTCTTATTTTATATCTAAGAAATACGTTTAAGTATAATTTATTGTTAAAAATAAGTTAAATCGTGAAAATTTTAAAAATGGTTGTCTTTATTTGATTTTAAGTAAAATGAGACTGATTAATAGTTCCGCAAAAATACTTTGGGATAAAATTGTTAAAAATATTTGTATTCATTTATAATAAGACATTTACTATCATAAATTATTTATATAGTAATATAAGAAATTAAAATTAAGAAATTGTTTAATTTGTTCTTTGGAATGTTAAAAATGATTATATTGATGAAATAAAAAATGTGTAATATTTTTATTTCTCTGATTATTCTAAAATTTAATCACTATGTAATTAAAATATATATAATGAGCATGTGTTTATTGTATATCGCATAATATTTCTTAGTATTTCATACCCTAAATAGAATATTCATTCTGTCACACAAATTTTTTCTTAATTTTCATGTAAGAATTTATGTATTTTTTTCTTATTCCTATTCAAAAGAATCTTACGAGTTCTTGGAAGTTAATTAAAAATAACTGAAATTTTCGAAAATCAAACAAAATGAAAGTTTCTGATATACGAAGACGAAATACTACAATTTATATAACATGACTAAAAAATCGTAGAGTAGAAATTACTCAATTTTATGTAGATTACCTTCAAAAAGATATAGTAACTCGTAACTTGTACGTTGCTCTTCGTTCTCTGTCAAACAATAGTTTTTGTAATTTTCATCCAGTAATTCGTAGATTTCTTTTCAATTATTTGCTTAAAATATTCCTAAACATTCTTAAAAATCCGTAAAAAGGAATAACAATTCTTTAAAAACGAATTAAATGAAAAATTTCGACATGCTACGACAAACTACTACAATGTGTCAAATTGACTAAAAATTCGTACCTTTTCTTCGTAAAAAGTACTTAATTTTTGTGTACATAATCGTAAATAAGATTCGAGAATTCGTAACGTCTACGTAAAATTTCATTTCTTATCGTAGATTTTTTTCGTAATTTTTACTTACTAATTCCTAGATTTTTTTTCCACCAGGGATGTTATAATAATAATGAAACGAAGTATAAATAAAGAAGTATTATTTTTTACTATAACTTTGATATTTTATAGGAGCTATTAGAAAAACAAGACACTAAAATCGAAGCCAGTGAACCAAATGCAGAGTTGTACGATGAAACATCTAATACTAGCAGCACTAGTAATGAACAAACAACAAATGTATCAATAGAAAAGCAGCCTATTCGGAAATCTAGTGTTCCTTACAACGTCAAGCTTCCTCGTTTAACAGAAGATTTGAAAGATTTAGTTAGCAAGGGATTAATATATGAGAAATCAAGTTTGTTTATTCAGTTCTGGGCTACAGATTTGCTTCGTATTGCTAGTAGTCATCCAACAGCTTATGATTACGCTAATTATTCTCGAGCAATTGTTAACGCTTATCCAGTTTTGAAAGGGGGCACTGGTGGTAACGTACGTAAAACAAATAATAACACATATATTTTGCTTGAAGCACACTCTGATTGAAAAGAGATTTAACTTTTTTATACAAATTTAATTAATTAAGTAAAATATAATAATGTTGAATAATTATTTACAAATAATTTTCAAAAATCAAAATTATTTATGAAATATTGAAAAAAAATGACATTAAATTCAACCATGAAAACAAATTGCATTATACACAAAAAAATTTGCAGAATTTTTATTAATTAAGCAGAAAATTAGAACAATAACTCAAATCGAATTTAGTTAACTAGTTACAATTAATTTTATTCATTCAAATAGGTGAGAATCTGTTTGCAGGTGTAAAAAAAAAGTTTTATAATTATTCAAATTCGTTAATTTTCTCCTAATATTTTATTTGCTTTTGCACAGATTTTTATAAAACCAATAATCTTACTTGTATATTAATTGATGTATTACTTTTAAATACAAATTATTATCCAATCAACAGACTATAGTAAGAACGCAGTTAAGTGCTCGAGTCAGAAATTCCAGGCATACTACTAAACTGTCTTTGAAGAAATCGGGAGGAGACATAGAATCTGGTGTTCCTGCCAAAAAGTCTCAATCAAGATCCAACGAGTAAGAATGTGAATATTTCTTAATAAAAGCTATAGGTTTAATTTTTATTGAAGAAAATAATTTTGTAAAAAACACGTATCATTATTTTTTTATAATTCTGGGTTTTTTTTATATTTAATTATATTTAAAATTTAAATTATTAAAAACGTTTTCAGAGCTTTTCAAAACCCAGAAGATCATCAAGATGCCCTTAAACAACTTAAAAAAGGTCATGCTGAAAACGATTCGGCCAGTGTCAAAAGACTGCTACAGCAAACATTAAATTCACGACGAACTTGGATTAAATCATATGCAGTCAAAACTATTTTAGAAATTTTTGAAGTGTATCCACAACTGCATTTTTTTCCTATGGTAAATTCCATTTCATTTTTATAAAGTGCTGTATAATATTGATTTTTTTATTATTTTAATTATTGAAAACTTATTTATTAAATTACAGATTATGTATGAAGTTATTTTATTGAAAATGGTTGATTTGGAACGAGTGTATGAGCATGTTGAAACAACTGTGAGTAAATTGGGAAGATTTTTCTCAATCGAAGTTAAAAACGAACATGATAAAGCTATTGCAATTGTCAAAGTGAACGAATATTTAACACAAACAAAATTCAAAAATATACATGAGCCATTAATAATCGTTACTGATGTGAAAAGTGATAAAATTTAATTGTATAAAAAATTATATGTTGAATTTATTGCTCTGTATACTAAAATAAATTCTATTTTAGGCAGGAAAATTTACTGCTGAACTTATTACTTCAAAAAACTGTGCTCCAAGACTTGTGATGTACACTAAAGATGGCATACTGGCGAGTGCTTTTGTTGTTGCCGAGAAATCTGTCAAAGTTAAGATTCCTGCTCCGAATGTTGCAAAATCAATTACTTGTTTGATAGCAACGTATTTTGTGTGGCACATAAATTATCCTACAGCTTACGCAAGAACATTGTCTTATATAAAACATCAAGTTTTTGGATATATCGAAAAATCAGTGAAAGGAATCGATAAATTCATCAGAGATGTAGAATATAAATTCAATTTTTTATCTTAGATTTAAGTTTGTTAAGTTTGCAATGTTGATGAACATATCACATTTCACTATAAATAAAAGATTTTCGTTTATATTATGTTGGTTTCAAAAATTGTAAGTTTATTTGGAAATTTAGATTTTAAAAATAATCAGACTAAAGTATTATTTTTTCATACAAAACATGAAACTTTAGTTAAATTCAAGTGATGATGATTAGTAATGTTTGAAAAAGAGAATGTAACTAATTAATTTTATTCATGATTGCAGGAAATAAAATGACTGAGTTTCAGAAATGCTAAGTGTACTTTAATGATCAAATAAAATCATAATATTATACAAGTTAAGAAAAAATTTACATAAAAGTTGAACAAAATTAACCATAAAATTCAGTATGTTCGTTATTTAGTAAAAGTACATATTCTTGACTTCTATGCTTCAGTTTTGGAATTGGATGAGGAAAGATAAGATGATTCAAATAGCAAGCATGTTGAACGTTATTCAAATTTTCGATGCAATACGAATTTAATTCTATAGAATAATTTAATGTGCGCTGAGTCTTATAAATAATTATAATGTTTGTAGCAATAACAAACATTTCATCAATTTTTCCAAATTCAGGAAACAATTCCTCATTACAATCTAATAGAATAATTGATCCGGGTTCGTAGATAGTCTCATATCTTTGAATTTGTCTACTTCTCATAACTTGTACAACAGGATTTATGTTGTTACCTAGAATATCGTATAGTAATTGTGCATTATGTAAATTGTGAACCAAGACGATTTCGCGAAAAGATATATCGTCTCCAGAATACAAAAAAATTTTATCAGGAATATCAAAGGCAGATCCAAGGCGAGAGCATATTCGAGTTTGATGTCTATATGCCAAACTATATGGCATGTTTTTAAAACTTCTCACAACAGGCACCATAGATTTATAATATGCATGTGCGCCTTCGAATGGGAAGCAAGATTGCTGTCGTAATGGTCCGAATAATAAAATATAAAGACAAACATGAATTAAAAAATGAAATTTTGGAACAATAATACCTGGGTACAATTCATTAAATTCTAAGATTAATAATTCTATCATTACTTTTAACACATCGACAGTGTCCTTGTGGATTTCATATGAGAAGCATATATTTGAAATTTGCAAGAGGCGCGTATGGCATCTAAGTCGTCTAACAATATTATCATAATGATCATTATTTTCATCTAGCCATCCAATCAAAAATGGTAGCGTGTGTGCTAGACCAAAAATTTGTGAAGCACTTTGCCTCAAAGTACCATTTTTTTCAATGTGTTCCGGGCAAATTTTTGCTAGTTTATTCACTTTAAAATGATCGAAATCAAAATAAGAAATTCGTTCGTTAAATTCATGTAAAGTAAATAATTGTAATTCCTTTATAAGGTATCTGAGCAAAGCTTTAATTGCAATGGCTAGAACTCCTTCAATCAAAACATGCATGATATTCTGTGGCAAACACTTCGTTGCATCGAAAGTTAGAATATCTTGCAACGGACTTCTTGAATTGACCCCATATCTTCGCTTCCAAAATGCAATAACGTCAGCGGAAACATAAGGTTCTGTGACTGCCTGTACATGTTCTTCATGTGAAGCTTGATCACGTAAAATAAAATGATCTTCATTAAAATGTTGTCTCCATTGATTGGCATTAGTTAGACATGTTCTACAAGGTCTATAAGCAGCTACGGACTCCTTGAATCCACCCATTTGAGCCGAAGCAGGGGTATCCCCTGCACAAAATAGCAGCGATCCTCTATAATTATGTACCTCACCGTCAACAATAATATTTATCCCTTCTGTCTCTAAAATTCTAATATCATACAAAAATGGCTGCAATATACTTGCCATTCCGTATTTTTTCAAAATTTTTGATTTTACAATGGCTAATAAATTAATATTATCTCTTTTAGATCTGAACTGAGGACGAATGTTAGCAAGAACCCAGTAAAACATAACAACTTTTTGTTTCTTGGAACTAGCTCCAATGGGATTTGCAAGACCTAATTCATCAGTATATACAATAATAGCTAATTTTTTTCCCCTAAAAGCATCATTGTTCGCATAGAATGATCCATAAAGTACTGTTTGAAGCATATCGTTCACTTGCTCAATAGGATTGTCGATATTTTGACGTATTTGTGCATTTTGAAGCAAATTTCTTAGAGTATTTAAAAAAGGGATAACATATCCATAATCCTTAACTGGTACCATATCTAAGAAAGGAGGTGTTCGAGTTGTAATCCATTGATATTCTCTTCCAACTTCTACTTCTATTGGAGGGATCATGTTAAACTGTTTAACAAGGAATTTGTCTAGTAAATGTTTTGATCGTATTGGACTTAATAAATTAGCTGGTGACAGTGCAGAGCTAATTTCTTCGACAATTTGCATATCAACTGAATTCGTGTTGGGATCCACGTGTTCTCTCATTTCATTCTAAACAAAAATTAAATATTATATTAAATAAAATAATTTCACTATTTAAACATTCTTTTGGTCAAATTAAAATAAATATGTATAAAATTATCCATATTTTTGTTTAAATTAATAATTACCATCAGTGTTATAAGAAATATATTTAACGTGTCTGCTAGACCTTCTGATATGTTTTCAAGTGCAACTTGTGATGTTCTATAAGTTTCTCTTATATTGATTAAAAATTGAGCAATATGTAATTGTATACGGTCTACTGGTAGTCTCAACTCAAAATTATCTCCTACTGACAAAAAATAAAATTAATTAAGTAAAAATAAGTAATTAGGAACAATTCATGATAAAACATAGTATTTCATCAGTCATATAATTAAATGCAATTTCATACACAGTACGCATTAAATATTTATGATACCCAATTTTTTTAAAAATGACAAAATTATATTTAACAAAATATTTATCTAAAAACTAAATATTTTTAACTAAATCGTGCCTCATGAAATTAAATTTTATACGAATTTATTCAAAAATTGAAATAAATATTAATAATAAACAAAATTAAAATTTAATTCAAAGAAATTTAAAAAATTATGAATTGAATACAATTATTTATTTATTCATATACAATAATTAACTTTATATTAAATATATGTAATTATTAGATTCTGGTAAATATTTCAACATAACTTTTCTGAAAATATATGAACATTCGTGTCAATCATTTATTATTTTATATTATCAAAATTTAGTAAGATTTATCAATATTTTTTAAAAACACTAAATTCTGGTTATGAACATTTTTATTACATTTTGCAGATTACTAAATAACTGAATGCTGTTGTTATTTTAGAAAATTTACGTAATAAGCCACAGTTATAAAGACAAAATGTACCTACCTTCATTTATATTCAAGTTATCATTATCAACTCTATTTACATCTGGATTATTTATATTGAGATCATGTAAATCATCTGGATGATTAACAAGTACATGTTTTCGAAATGATTTCCACTTAGAAAAAGTAGCTCCGCAGCCACTTAAAACACACTTTATTTTCAAATTTGGATCATTTCTATGATAATATCCGATATGATTGATCAAAAAATGATTAACAGGTGTTGCAAATGAACACATCGGACATTCATAATTGTCCATTTTTTAGATTTTATTGAAAATTAAATATTTACATTAATCTCCAGGACTTTAAATACAATATTGAGGTTAAATTTGAGAATCCACTCAAGCTAAACGTTTAGAGTGTTTTTTTTTAATCAAACATTTCAAATAAAACGTTTAAAATGTTTTTTCTGTCAAACATTTTGAATGTTTTATTCTAAACATCTAGAAATAAGACAGTTCTTTTTGCAGTGTACATCTCACGAGAAGGTCGCGCGCATGCAAAAATTGCCCTTGCGATATGCGATGAACAACAGATGCATATCCGTAACAAGACCTCGGTGAAGAAAGTGTAAAAATGAATCACGGTGACAGCATAATTCCGAAGTACCAAAGGGTGCCTGGGCTGAGCTGGTCAACACTGCAGGGCATGTTCGTAACAGGGTTACGAAATCACGTGACTCGAAGAAAACTCCGTATAAGATGTGGATAAAGAAGAGAACTAACGTGAGCTATTTTCGAGTAATAGGCTGCGAAGTTTTTGTCCACATACCAAAGCAGAAAAAACATTCTAAACTGACTCCAAGAGCAGAGAACGGAATCTTAGTTGGATACGCGCGGAGAGGACGTGGATATCGAGTTTGGATGCAGGAGTCCAAGAAGATTGAAGAATCATGGGACTGAGCTACAAACTGAAGTTCCCTCACAGGCACGTAAATTTTTCCATCGGATCTTAAAATGGACTGAATCTGAAATAAATACCTTCTATTAGGCATCTACCTAAATCTGGTATAAGCCTGACAGACATGTACGTACCGAAATACGGTATATTACTTACACTTTTCAGTTTAATGTCGTCAACATTACGTTTGCAAGTGAAATGGGATTAACGCGTGAGGACCATGATTATCAATAATTCCAAGGGCGAGGCAATATGAAGGCTGTATTCTTGAACATTCCGAGGAATAGTCTTCGAAAACAACACTTCATTTTGCAAAAAATGACGAATAATAGCTCGCGCCGGTGTCTCAACATCCGTAATTAATTCTAAGAATAATCTTAGAAAAGGCCTTTTGCCGAAATACTGCTTGAAGTTATTCTGGTATCAACTCGACGATTTTTTGTCCACTTGACGTATTTCTAAAGCCCTTTCGAAAACTTTCTTCAGGAAGGGGACTTCAGCAATAACGGGTTTTAATTCGCCAAGGACCTGCTTAGCTTGCTTCGTCAATTTTGCTGTTAAAGCAGTATCCAGCTTTATTACGTTCACTAATGTAAACGACAGTCTGTTGTGTATTGGTGGTGACTATGCGGTGGTACCTTAAAAAATGACTGAAGGCCCTGAGCAGCGCAACATAGTCAATACTTTGTCCTTCGTGTAACTGTACAACTAAAAAACTCAATTCATATAATAAATCAATATAGCTGCAACTTACACACATTTGCCAGATTCTGGTAGATGTCTGACAAACGAGCAAAGTTAAGCATAAGTAGAATAGTTGTTAGTTATTTGCCAGTATCTGGCGAATGTATGGTCAAAGTAAAAGATTTACCGTTATTATGTTGGAAATCATCGGTTGCATATTAATATTTAAGGAAAAGTCAGGAATGACTTTGTCAATGAAATAACGGTGATGATCGTCCATTCGTCTATCCGCCTTTTTCAAGACGTCGTGGAAAATCAATTCCGTTTCCAAAACTTCTCTCCGCTTCTCCTTTTTCAGGTGGACAAATACCCTTTCATATTTGCGAAGCCTACCAATAATTTTAGGCTTGTTTGGTAACTGATAACATGTCTAGCAAAAAAATCCTCGTTGTTTTGCCGCAACTGGATTGGCGGAGCCTCATCCTCATCCAATAGTCGGCATTCAACTGATTTATAATAATAAATATCCTAAAAAAAAAGTTTAGTCAAGTTTAGTTCCTTTTAGTCATACATGTCCCGGATTCCGGAAAATGTATGACATTTTTTTTATTATAACTCTGTGGCGTTTTGAAATAACCGAATAACAGCAATTTTTTGACGAAATTGAGTTCTGATCAGATTTGGCATCTTTGAAATATGTATTTTCATGTCCTATCAATAAAAATACAAAAAAATTACTTTTCACTATAATATTTTTAGAAACAAAAATTAAAAAAAATACATTTTTTTGAAATAACCGAATAACAGCAACACGTTTTTGAAATAAACAAATAACAGCAGTAAAAATATATTAAAATGACATAAAAGTTTATAATTTGGTTTTTTGACTGAATTTCTATTTAATAAATGACTACAACAATACAACTAATCAAAATAACGTATTTTTAAATTAATATTATTAATTTATTCATAAAAATTACATTTAAGTGTCAAAGTTAAAGATATTAATCATATTAAGTATCAAATTTAAATTAAAATTAAATTTCAAATTTTTGTATCAAATTTCAAAGAATAATTCTTATAAAAATCAAATTTTTCTATAATTAGCTTGAGACTTGTTTGACAATCTGGAAGATCTTTTTATGTTTGGTTGAGTCTGTACAGAACTTTTTTTGGTTTGAAGAGTTTGTACAGAATCATCTAATTTTCGATTCTTGTTGGCTTTAGTTGACTTTTGAGGCTTATTTTTTGCTCTTTTTAAATTGCGTGGATGAATTATTTCTTCATCTTCTTCTCCTAAATTATACTCTAAAATGTCAATATCTGAATCATAGTTTATATCGTCCGGAGTTGTTTCAGTTAACAAATTTTCATAAAAGCTATGGACACTTGGTCGTAAAGTATCTAACAAACTGATCAAGTCTTCTTTCTTTTCATTTGAAATTGGCCGAGGAGCGTGATACTAACGTTCGAATTCTTGTTCAGTAATTATGAAGTCTTTATTCCTACGAAAGTCAATTTTCAAAAAGGTTTCGTCTTCTGCAAACGTATGTTTATAATACACAACTCTTTGTTCCTTTGTATATCTGAACCATTTGACAGGCTGTGTGAGAAATGGTTTACCGTCAACGTTTTTCAAACGTTTCACCAAAGGTCCTTTGTAAAGACTCTCGAAATTGAAAATGGATTTTTGATTCATAACATGAACTTCGAATGAATTTTCAGATTTAACATTTCGTACAAACTCGTACCAGTCACCCGGATGCTGAATTTTAGAAATCCATTGCTTTTTTGTTTTTTCAATCAAAGCGTGATCGGAATCGCACTCCATGTGCGTGTGCCCCGGTTCCAAAAATTTTTGGTCCACCACTTTCAATGATGGATGGTTTGCAACAGCAACTGACAATGCTCCAATTACTATTTTATTTTTGTTCTGTCCTCCACAAGAATCCGAATAAAAAATTGCATGTGAAATTCCGTCCTTCAAATCTTGTAAAAATTTATATGTACACGAAGCGATTTCATTTCCACCTCTTTTTGCAGTGGCTTCATGCCACATGTAGCATTTGGTCACTCCTTCAGTGTTATTATTAAACGTAAGGTTATACGTTCATAAAAGCCGTTTGTAAAAAGATTCTGTTGTTTGCAAGTTTGGAGTCGGAAGACATTGTTGCAAATCGAATGAACAGCATATGGTCGATCCGTTTGATCTTTTTGCTAATTTTTTATCTTTTGATTTTTTCTCATAAGCTGAATCAGCTAATTCGTGATGATTTTTTTGTAGTTCTCTCAACTCGTTTTTCTTATTTACATCCTTTTCATACTTCAACTTCGCTGCAAATACGTCGCACTTATGGCAGGAATCAAGTTGTGGTTGTTTGAATCGTAATCCTGTTTTTTTGAATTCTCGACGATAAATTTGGAGGCTGACAGGATTAGACACTATTTTTTTGTACATTTCATACATTTTAGGTACATTAAGATTGCAATTCAGGTATTTTTTCTTCGTATGTCGTCGAGTGTAGTGACTACAGTATGCTGGAAACTCCTTGATGTGATTTTGAACCTTTTCTAATGCAGCGTCTGATGTTTTATTTACTGGTATACGTTTACCTCTTTTTTCAAAGTCAGGACAACTTGATGGATCCCACATTTCACGAACAATGTTATTAACAAATGATGCCGATTCATCAAATGTTAATAAAAAACATTTTTGGCAAATTTTTTGTCGTTTATTTGCTTCAGTAGATACATAATAATTAGCAGAACAAGTTCGGAACTTCTGTCCTTCCCCTTGATAACGTTTTCTTGCACTAACAGTTATCAAAGTCTTCATAAAACTCTTCCTTTTTAAATAAACACCTTGTGCCCAGTACAACTTGAAATTTTGAAGTTGTTCTTCTCTCTTAACATTTAAATGGCATTTCATTTTACAATTACCGGGTAATTTAGTGCAAGTGCGTTCTTTTATTTCCTTTTGTCTACCAGTTAAATAATATTTGCCTAGATTTCTTCTACGCTGCCGTGTTTTTGCTGAAGCCTCTACTAAATCAGAAATTGATACGTCAGATGAAGACCCTAAAAAACATGTTTTAAAAATATTAATAATATCAAAAATTATCTAAATAAAGAGATTATAAATTATTTTAAAAATATTACAAGTTTTGTACATTTGTACCAAAATAATTACTTGATATGTTTAAATCTTGCCCTGTACAATGTGTCACTAAATTAGTAGTAGCATTCTCTTTGACAACCATACATTCAACATTTTCAGAAGCTTGTACTGTAATATTAGATGTATCATCTTGCAGATTGCCTGAAATAATTAAAAATTTAAAATCACATAAAAATGAAGTCTTATTTTATTGGATTGCGATAACATTAACAAAAATTTTATTAATTTAGAGATTCTAAATTATATTTTACAAGAATTACGAAAGTTTAAAATTTCATAAGCTAGGAAAAAGAATATAATTACTTGATAAGATTGAGTCTTGTCCAGTAGAACCTGGCAGTGAATTAAATAAAACACTCTCTTCTTCATTTTCGGTATTTTCAAAAGCTTGAACTGACATGTTGGATGTTTTATTCTGCAAAATACCTAAAATAATAAAAATGTATAATTTTCAATTAATTTGTATAAATAAGAATGAATAAATATATTTTACAGCAACTTTTTAAAACAAAAAAAATTGTAGAATAAAAAATGAGTAAATATAACCTCAAAATTAAATAATATGAGAATTACCTGGAGCGCTATTGTTTTGTGAATCAGTGAGTGACAAACTAGAAACAGCTGGGGACAAAATTTTATCTACATGTTCAAAATAACGAGAAATAAGTGAACTCTCTGGACTATCATAAAATTGAAAATTGTTATCAATTTTTGGAGCATTTTTCAAACCCGAAAAATAACCTAAAAAATAAAAGTTCACTTTTCAATGCATGATTTTTGTATATTTAACCGGATAAATAAAATATCCATTAAAGTATTTTCAATTTATTTAAAAAAACATGCACAATACTTAAATTCAGTTGAAGTTAAAACGATTTACATATTACGGTTTAAAATTACCATTGAAAAATAGCATAAATTCAGGATTGAAAATTTTATTTACCTATTTCAGGCGATGACACAATTTGTTGGGAATTTCCCTGTGAAGACTTTTCTGACGAAGAAAAAGAATAAGTCCTAATGAGATCCATTAAAATCGCGAATAATACTGTGTTTAAGAATTGTAACTAAACAAGGTTATACGTTTCCATCAATAAGTTAAAGTTTGTTTACATAAAAAACATTATTGTTGTCATTGCTCACTGTTGTTAAAGTGTCAAAGTCAGCTATACTATTTAAATCAGTAGGACCAACTTTAAATTGTAAAACACGAACAAATTAAACTTGTCTTTGTCTTTCTATCAGTAGAAAAGAAAGACGAAATGAGTCGAGAAAGTATATCCCCTAACCCGCCGAAGAAATTATAAATACAACACAAAACAAACTTTTGCTTGAAAAATTAACAAAAATGTTTATTTTTTTAAGAACTTTTGTAAATAAAATAATTGCCTTTTTTATTAATACAGTTATTGGATTAAAACTTCATTAGACCATGATTTTGAATTAAAACATTTTAAGAAATACTTTTAAGTAGGTGAAAAACATTAAATTGAGGTAAAATTCGAAAAAGCATAGAATTCGAAAAAACAGAATAACAGCATAGTATATTAGAAAAAACCAAATAACAGCATTTATCGAGATATAAACGCATGAGCACAATAGAGATTGACGGAACCAACTTTTTTTTTCTTCAAATTAATGCTAAAATTATTTCAAACACAAAAAAACCACCGATCATATTTATTTATGAAATTGAAATAATTCAACTTTAAACGTAATTTTCTCAAAATATTTAAAAACGCTGTTATTCGGTTATTTCAAAACGCCACAAAACTTATTTGCTAACTTTTTCAGAAATTGATATATCCGGGGTTTGCGAATAATCTGACGCCTGACATCTTATAAGTGATGATAATCTCACGTTAAACTCCGATAAATACTGCGTGTAATCAAAAAAGCCCAATATCACAGACATCTGAATGTTTTCATCTGATAACTGGTACGCAGCAGAGATCTGCAACTTATTGAAAAGTGCAACATTCTTAGAGTTTCCCTCGACAGTGCTGACCTTTTTACCATAAAATTTCTCACTCGGGATGGACCCTAAAGACCTTGAAGATTCGCCGAAACGGGGAGCGTTGTCAACGTTAAAGGACGTCATTTTGCACTGCGCAATTAAGCAAGGGCACTCAAAAATTTGTCGAAGGCGTCATCTAGCCTGCCTTCCTCAATCTCTTGAGTGTATTTCTCAGCAGACAAAAAAAAAAAAAAGATGGCGGTAGTATAGTTTATTGTTTGTCAATGATTTACCAAGGTTTGGAAAAAACATGACAGAAACTAGTTAAAGACAAGTTAGGTTATGCAAAACTCTAAGTAATTATTATTAACAATTTTTTTACATCGATATAATATTTACATCGATTGTGAATGATATGCCCCATTCCGGCGGAACAATAACATATAATAGTTATAAAAAAACGTTTATTTGCCTCATTCCGGCATAATATTGATTAAAAATCCTAAAAATATATTAAAAAAAATTACTCAGGAATCTCAATATTGTTTTCCGTAGCATAATTTTCCATCGTTGCTCTGACATTTTTCCAGGCAGTCAGTGTACTTTTCTTCTTGATTTTTGACTGTATTAAATCTAAAGCTCTTTAAGTTGTGGATATCAACCGACTTAGCGCATAAGGCAAACTTTTTCTACATTCTCACTTGTATAGAAAGCATATACTAACACATGGATCAATAAGTCCCGAGACTAACAACGAAAACAACATTTTTTTTGCAAAATTTTTTTTATTCATCAACATAATCACCTTTTAGGGTGATACAATCGTTCCAACTCTTTTCCAATTTTTCAATACCATGTTTATAAAAAAAATTATCTTTCGCTTCAAAATAAGCTTCAGTTTCAGCGATGACCTCCTCATTTGAGCCAAATCTTTTTCCCTGGAGCATTTTTTTAAGATCA
>JABFPM010000286.1:0-32319 GCA_022817325.1 Idris sp. 1 HC-2018 | reverse complement strand
ATTTTATGCCTGGTTGGATTCTTGGGAAAAACGAATGAATTCGCAGACTGAAAAAAAAGAAAACGAAGAAACCGCTGAAAAAGAAAATTGTAATGATTCGTTTGTAAATAAAAAAATTAAAGATATCAAAATGTCACTGGAATTTATCCAACTTTTAAGAGGAGATGAGTTAGCTGATGAACATTGGTTGGAACTAATTCCTATTTTAAAAATGCAAAATGTTAAGCAACTTCGTGCTGTGACTTTAGGCAATTTGTTGGAGTGTGCTGCAGTTATTGAAGAAAACATCGACCAAATCAAAGTAATTATTTTTAATTTTAATGAAGACTAACATATTTTTATTCATTATTTTTGTATTCTTTTAGGATATTGTAAAGAAAGCAGCAGCTGAAAGTGGTATTCGTCAAGCCCTCGCAGAATTAGAGGCTTGGGAAAGTGCGACTTCATTGCCTACACAAGAGTCGACAGATAGCAAAAATAGGAATTTAATTTTAGTTGGAGAATATGGAAGTTTGCTAGCGAGAGCAGGTTAATATTTTTCTTGTTAGGTTTTAGAAAAAAGATTTGTTACTAATGTGAATAAATCGTTATTTTTAGGGGAATTAAGATTATTGTTGGAAGGAGCTAAAGGTGCAACTGGTTTTGAAAGATTTGCTGCTAAGTCATCTCGATGTGAAGCAGCACTGTATGAATTGGAAGAAAGATTGTCAATTTTGAGTGAGATTCAAAGGAAGTGGATTTATTTGGAGCCTGTTTATGGAAGTGATGCTGCACCTGAAGACAATGGACGTTGGAAGCGAGCTGATAGAGAATTCAGGTACTGAAAAAAGTTATGCAGTGCAAACAGCCTGAATCGAACAGTTTGAATTTTAATTGCTTAAGTTCAAAAATAGTTTTTTTTTACATTGGAAATTACCTAAATTTAATTCAAGTTTTTTCCCGAAATTTTCAGATGTTTATGTTTACAGTATGATTACCTATATTTATATTTTAATTAATTTATATTACTTTCCTAATTAAATATTTATCAAACCCTGAAAATGAACTTTTTAATAATATACAGGGTGTGAAAAAAGTTCTCGAGAAATACGCATCGGATCGAGAAACGAAAAAATGTGTATCAAATATTTTTTGAAAATTTATCCAATGATTTCAAACTCAACCCCCACCCCCACCCCCTGGGATCGGAGTGGGGGCCAACTTTAAAATCTTAAATAGGAACTCCAATTTTTTATTGCAGATTCAGATTCCCCAGAAAAATTTACATTAATTTCACCTACAAGTTTTTGTATTTCAGTCGACAGATGGCGCTGTAATCGACAAAAATCGAAATTGGTAACAATTTGTTGGAAAATAGGATACACATCAGATCGAAAAACGGGAAAATACGTGTCAAATATTTTTTGAAAAGCTATTCAATGATGTCAAACTCAACCCTCCACCCCCACTCCCTAAGGATTTATCGTCATTTGTTGCTGCTGTTGGTCTTCCTGACCTATCCCGATCTTTAAGATGACCTGTTTCTTCAAACTTTTTAACTGTCCTTTCCACAGTTGATGTTGAAATCGGCTGTTGTCCAACCCTAAAAGTATCGTTAAAAAGATGTTGTACATCACGATAAGATTTTTGCAAATCACCCCAACCTCTCATTATCAAAATAGATATTCTTTTCTTTTCATTTATGTGTTGCATCTTAATCTACTTTGTTTATTAGAGACCTTTCCAGTTCAACTACTGAGAGTACAATGAAGTCTAATTGCACTACTCTGTCTCTTACAATAGGACGTAGTTCTATCACGGTCCAGCCGCAGAGAAGCCGTGATCAGTTCTTTGGGAATCCAAATCTGCAATAAAAATTTGGGATTCCCATTTAAGATTTTAAAGTTGGTCTCCACTCCACCTCCAGGGAGTGGGGGTAGGGGGTTGAGTTTGACATCATTGAATAACTTTTAAAAAATATTTGACACGTATTTTCCCGTTTTTCGATCTGATGTGTATCCTATTTTCCAACTAATTGTTACCAATTTTGATTTTTGTCGATTACAGCGCCATCTGTCGACTGAAATACAAAAACTTGTAGATGAAATTAATGTAATTTTTTCTGAGGAATCTGAATCTGCAATAAAAAATTGGAGTTCCTATTTAAGATTTTAAAGTTGGCCCCCACCCCGATCCCAGGGAGTGGGGGTGGGGGATTGAGTTTGAAATCATTGGACAAATTTCCAAAAAATATTTGATACGTATTTTTCTGTTTTTCGATTCGATGCGTATTTCTCGAGATATTTGTATGTCCCGAAACTTTTTCCACACCCTGTATTAAAGATGACACACGTTTTACTTGAAAAATAGATCTAGGTCAAATTGACTGAATTTTCTACATGTTATAGCTTAAAACATTCTTGTCAAAAATTATCTCATTAGTACGAAGCTCAAAAACAGATGTTTTTCAAGATAGAGATTGTTTACCATTTATTATTCGAATATGATTACTCGAAAATTATTTATTCGGGAAATATTATTCGGGAACTGAAAATCACCGGGAAACATTTTTTAAGAAAGATGATATTCGGATAGTGTTATTCGAGGGAATGATAGCAAATATTTTTTTTAATTTGATCAGTATTTTATATTGAAATTGTCTACATTTTGAACTGAATATTATTTTTGTACTTTTTTTTCTGAAAAAGATTCTTGTGCAGTAATTTTTTTTCAACTAAGTGAAAGAAATTAAATCATTTTAGTGCAATATTTACGCAATTTCAACTATCAATGATTGAATAAGTCAATACTTTTAAACTTTAATCAGTTTATGTTACATACAACTGAAGTATATATTAAAATTGCTTATATAAATCTATTGAGCTTATATATTTGTATTAAAAATTTTTAGGCCTTGAGTCCTAAGTTGAAAATAGTTACAAAAAGGTAAATAGGGTACTTGGCCCAGTAAATGGTCACTTTAGAAATTTACGAATTATTATCTATATAAAGTTAGTGAATAAAGATAAAAATCCATTCAAACAAATTGGTAACAAGTTTATTAGATGTTCAACCAACTGAAAAGTCATTTTAAATTGTTTTAATTTATATTAAGAAATCTAATAATAAGAAATTGCTCATCTGTAATGTATCCCGATAGATTAAAGCGTGCTTTTTCAGATAACGATACGAAAAATTTACTTTTTTCCCATGAACATTTGATGTGGCAACTTTCATGTAAAAAAAAACATGACAAATATGTACTCTTTTATTTTTGGAATGCATTTTTCACATAAAAAAAGATAAAACTTAAAATTACATTGTAAGGACCAATCAAAAATGTGTTGTTTAATTCAAAATGGCGGCTGAAGTGCAAATTCAGGTTTTCAAATGTTAGATTTTGTTGAAGTTTTTTTTTTAAATAAATTGCTACAGTTCTATTAAATTCTATTAAATATTACATAACTATGAATTATTCTATTAAATATCTGTGGTTTTGAACCATAATGAGACCAGTCCACTTTTGGAAAAAATTGATTAATTTTGATGATTAAACTCTAAATGAGCTCTAAACGAATTTGAAATTTTCAAACTCAAATATTTCAAAAACATAAAAAATGAACTTATCTTGTTATGGCTCGAAACCACAGATATAATATCATTTTCATTATAAAAAATCAAAAGCAATGATATTAACATAATCGTTCATCGCGTCCATTATAATGGACGTTTCTCAAAAATCGAAAATTCGATTTTTTATCAAGTATTTTAATAATCGTCCAAGTTTTTTGTATAAAATAAATAAAAAATTAGAGCAATACATTTTTAATAACAAATTTTATAGCAAAAAAAAGGAAAAAAAGTTGCAAATTTGTTTGCAAAAAAAATTATTTTTTTAACTGTTTTAAGAATAATTATCATTTTAAAAGTCGTTTTTAAGCCATAGATAAAGTTCTTCAAATTATAAATTATTGAATTATAAATAATTTGAACAAATATTTTTTCATAATCCCAAAGAAAATCTACTAAACTGCAAATAAAACGACTAACTGAACTGTACAAATCAAGGTACACATGCACTAACATTACTGATTTACACTATTTCTTGTTTTTATGTATTGAACATAATAATTTTAATTTTAATATTAATGTTTATTTAATTATAATTCATATGACTATACTAACAATAATGATTATTTCATCTAAATATTTGAAAATTGAAGCCCAATAAGTGTTACTGTTTACACTGTCTCGTAATAATGAATTCATTACCATTGTTTTGCTGGATAAACATTATTTATTTAATTGAATGAGTACGGCATACTCTAACGAACACTATGAAATTAATTTATTATGAAATATTGTTTATAATTATGTTTTTAATTAAGTTAAAAAAAGTATCCGGTGTAACAGTAGACATTAGATCCGATCACTGGTCTACTTTATAATTGTTATTCTTTTTCCAAAAGAAATTTGCCTTTAAAATATAAAAAAATCCAAAATTTTCCCGTTTTTTCGCATAAAAAACCATATTCAATTTGCATTGAAAAAAAATTCGTATCGAAATCTGAAGGAAAACGCTATAATCTGTCGGAATACATTACCGATATATTTTCCCTGTTCGTTTTAATATTGAAAACTAAGTTTGAAAAATTGCTATAAAACTTTCAATTATTCATTAATGGGATAATAGTTGAAATATTGTACAGCAGTGTTTTTAACTATTCTAGTTTGATGAAAAATAATTGCTGTACAAGTATTTTTTTAAAATGAAATAGTATTATTCAATCTTAAATTAAAATAATGCATAAAAAATGAATACATAAAGATAAAAAAAATACAACATGACATTGAAAAATAAATATTGTGAAATATTTTATCCTCTTTATTTCGTTAAGTTTTTATTTTTCAGTTTCGTGCCTATGAGACTTTTTGATCAAAATGTTTTTATCGACAAAAATTCAGCTAATTTGACCAGATTTATTTTCCGGTGTATTTAAACGTGTGTCGTCCTTTTTTTCACAAATTAAACTTTTGAATGAGTTGCTTACATTTAGCTTTAAACGTACTTTTTTGTTTAATTTGTGAATTATGAAATCATGTCAGAATGAAATTTACATTATAAAATGCTCCGAGTAGCTTTTAAACTATTTAAATTATATATAGCACTTTATACAAGAAATAATTAAGAAAAATGTAAATAACTGACGCAAATGAGTTATTATTTTACAATATGTTGATAAATCACACTAAGTTTATCGACATGACTTTTTCATTGACCGCATTTTTTTCTTAAAATATATGCATCTCTTTCGTAATGCGTTTTTCATATTTTTTTTCTACATATTTCACTTCAGTTTTTTGTAACAGTCTGATTCATTTATCCAATGTTTCGCCAGAGAACTATAATTTTTCTGTTTTTACTATTGACTTCGTGTTCCCTTATTCTCATTTTCATGTACTTTTTTGTTTGACTGATATAAATGGATTTAAAAACTGGTATTAATAATAAAAAATGATACCGATGGATGTAAAAACTTGTTCACTTTATATATATAAGTCCTAACAACGTGAAAAATCTTTGTTATATTTTATAATTGTTGCAGTTTATCAGACTTTGATAATGGTTTGGAAAAAGATTAAAATCACAGCGTGAATTAATGAAATAATAAAAATCAATATTCAAACAAAAAAATGCCGTTATTTGTTCTTTAGGAACTTCCCGTTACTGCATTGAAAAAAATTGTTGCTAATTCAAATCAATATTAATGATTTAAACTTTTTTTAGATATATTATGGAAGAAATTTCAAGAGATTCAAGGATCCCGTCGTTGCGACGACTCCCTTTATCAACTCTAAGTAACTTAAAAGATCTCCTTGATCGATGTCAAAAAAGTTTAGATGACTTTTTAGAAGTAAAGTTTATTGTATATTTACGAAAAAAATCTTGAAAATTTGTTAAATATAATCAAATTAATTTTATTTAGGAAAAACGTTACGGCTATCCTAGACTATACTTTTTGAGCGACGAAGATCTTCTAGAATTAATATCTGGATCAGCAAAAGGATTACAATCACATTTACGTAAATTATATCAAGGAATAGCTAATGTGGAAATCACTCACGATAAATTGACCGCGGTGATATCGCCAGAAGAGGAATTGTTGAAATTACTCGAACCTATTAATCTTAATGAGCCATTACCCAAATGGCTAGGAAATCTAGAACAAAACTTAAAGAGTACTTTAAAGAAAAATTTAGAAAAATGCTTAAACGATTCCTCGCCTGATCCTTCATGTTATCCTGCTCAGGTACTTTCATAACACATAATAAAATTAGTTCAATTAAATTAAATAAATTAAACAAAAGGTTCAATATTTCATTTATAATTTCAGATTTTATTACTTTCTGAACGAATACGGTTTACAGAAAGATGTGAATCGGCTATTAAAAACGGAACAAAATCTCTGGAAAAATTAATCGATTATTTAGAAACTCAAAGAGCTCGATATAGGGGCTTGGAAGATGCGGGCGACAAATTAACAGCTTTGAAAGCTCGCAGTCTGCTTCTGGACACGGTACATCATTTAAAAATCGCCCGATCGGTTTTGGACGTTTTATCAGATAACGAGATAGTTTCTTGGATATGGAAGAAGCAGCTGCGTAGTTACAGAAATGTTAGTAAGAACCTTGAAACTTTGCAGATCACTTCATTTAAATCATTTTATTTTTCTATTTACAGCCAAAAGGTGCCATAATTCGTTGTGCAGATGCTGAATTTTTGTACAACTTTGAATATCAAGGAGTCGCAAGTGGTCTGGTGCAGACATCCTTAACGGACAGATGTTTCTTGTCATTAACACAAGCTATGAAATTAGGGCTGGGGGGTAGTCCAACTGGACCAGCTGGAACGGGTAAAACTGAAAGTGTCAAAGCTTTGGGTGCCATTTTAGGTTGTTTGGTTTTAGTGTTTAATTGCGATGAAGGTAAAAATAATTATTATTATCCAAAAAATGGAAAAAAGGGAAAGGGATTTCATGAACTGATTGAATCATCTGAATTATAATCGGATTTTAGGTATGGATGCAGGCAGTATGCGTAGAATTTTAGGAGGCTTAGCTCAAGCTGGTGCTTGGGGCTGCTTCGATGAGTTTAATCGTCTGGAAGAGGAAACTATGAGCTCCGTTGCCATGCTAATCAGACCCCTGCAGCAAGCAATTCGAGACAATGCAGCCAGCGTGCAATTTGGCGAGCAAACTTTGAAACTCAATTCATCTTGCAGCATCTTTATCACGATGAATCCAGCTGACTCTGATTATGGAGGTCGACACAAACTGCCGGATTCTTTGGCAAGACTGTTTCGTTCCATTGGAATGGCACACTCTGAAAAGCGAGAAATTGTCTGCACGTTGCTCGAGTGTGCTGGATTTTTAGAAACTTCTGTTCTCGCCAACCAGTTGGTGGAAACTTTTGAAATTTCAGAGAAACTATTGTCAAAACAATTTCACTACGACTGGGGACTGCGGGCCATCAAATCTGTACTCAATTCGATTCCCTCGGTGAAAGAAATGCCTGATGTTGACGAAAGAACTAGGTATCAAATTAAGTTTGATTAATTAATAAAGGGGATTGGCAGGCAAAGTGGCTGAGGTAGGTAAAGTGGCCCACCTCGTATATCTTAGTATATAAATATTATAACTTTTTAGTTCGGCCCAGAAATTTGTTGTCAGTTTAAAAATGATTATTTTTATCCAAAATTGAGACCTTAATAAAAAATTCCGTAGGTTGGAACAACCAAAAACGTGAAATGAATACATTTTGTATTATGAGTTATAAGAAATATAATAATTTAACTGTTGAATTATTAAGACATAGGTTGTAATAGAAATTTTGAAATAAATCATTTTAGAAGATCATATATTAAAGTTTTTTTTACATGCATTTATTTTAAATATTGCAAAAGAATTTTTTTATGATTATTTTATGTTATATTAAAAAAATTGAAGATTAGAAACAATCTACAGTTGTAGAATTAAAATGTGCATCGTACTTTTATGAACAATAACTAAAGATGCACCTAATATTGAGTTTTTTTAAATGTTATTGGTTATTTTTAGTTTATATATATTATATTGTAATTGGTTAAAAATACTGCGAAATAACTATTTTCTGTAATTAGTAACTTTGCATGAGGTTACTTAACTATTTTTTATCAATAAACGTTGTTTTTAGTTAAGGGAATCACTTTGTCCAACTCTTATCAAAATCTGCGTTTGTCAAGCTTTTTTACAAATTCGTAAATTCTTACTTTTACGCTTACCAAATTGAGATTTTTTGTCAAATCGCGATAATAAATTGTTGAATCAGAACAACTCATATGCAAAAGATACGAGAATAGTTTATAAACTTGTAATAAATAAACAACCTTCAAGGAGCCATTTTGCCTATTTCCATCCCAATTGATTGTTGTAAAGATAAATGTTTGTTGTTTTTTTTTTAGACTTTTAGTCGGAATCAAGTCGTCGACTATTTCAAGACTAACTGAAGAAGATGCAGTAAAGTTTAATTCACTGCTAAAAGACGTCTTCATCAAAGCCACTGAATCTAATGCCGCACCTGGTGCAAATAAAGATCTGCGGTCAATATTAGTGAAACTCTGTGATTCATTGTCCCTATCGGTGAGAGTACTTGATCAGTGTTTACAGTTACATGATCAGTTACAAAATCGAAGCGGGGTAGCGGTTGTCGGGCCACCGAGCAGTGGCAAGACGTTAATTCGCAAACTTTTAGTGGAAGCATTAACGATCAATGGCACCCCGGTAGTTCAGAAACTGATTTATCCTGGAGCGATACCCAAGACGAAATTGTTAGGAAACATTGATCCCCAAACGAGGTCAGTGAAACGGTTCAACTTTATCCAATAGTTTTGTTTTTTTTTTCCTTTTCATAATCTAATAATTGCTTTCAGAGAATGGAAAGAAGGTTTATTATCAAGCACTGTATCTTCTGCCAGCGACATTCCACGCTGGATAATTTTCGAGGGGGATGTTATACCAGGATGGGCAGAATCACTTAATTCAGCTTTGGATGACAATCGTTTGTTAACTCTGTCAAATGGAGTGGGAATCAAACTTGCCAGTGGAGTTAGGTTGGCAAATTTATCGCATTTTTTAAGGAAAACATTGATTAAATTTACTTTATTCGCAGGTTTATTTTTGAAACACACGAATTGTCTCATGCAAGTCCTGCAACCGTGTCCAGATTAGGAATTGTTCATCTGGGTCATATGAATCCCAAATTACTATTAACACCTATAAGGATGAATGCTCTGCCACCATTGGCAAGGGATATTACAGCAAGTCATTTGAACGATATTGTTAATAAAGTATTAGACAATAATAAGGATCAGCAATCTGCGTACAATCTTATCGATGCAGCTTTTCTGCATTTGAAACGAGCTGATACAACTGCTCTTGTAATATTTGCTTATCTGATATCAGTTTGTTGTCAAATTGAAGATCACTCTGTAAGAGATCAAGTAGCACATTTTATTTATCAACGTACGGACAGCAGGTACGTGAATAATTAGAAACAAGTAGAGTCCTGCATAAAACTTGGTTTAGCACTGAGCTTGAGCTTAAATTCCGGGCTAAATGAAACTCAAGAAATAAGAATAAATTATAATAATTTAGAATATAAAAATTTTTATCGTAGTAATTTTATATAGTGAAGACTGTTAAACATATTCATATGCTTATTTAATGTGAGAAGAATATTATTTATGCATAACTTATAATTCAATAAACATTCCTTTGTAATGATTATTAACAGTTCAATAACGAACATATTAATACATTCAGTGGAGTCATGCAAATGTTACATATCATTTCAGTGAATCATGAAATAAGATTCATTAAATTTTCATTATTATAATTATGCATGTAATAACAAAATTATTATACGTATAACTTTAACAAACATCAAAGAACCAATCTTTTGATTATATCATAATTGAACATTATTACTGAAATACATTTACATGTACTATTTGTATTTATTTATATACTACAATTCAATAGTTTTTATAAAATGAAATTTTATTTTCGTTCAAATAAAACTTTTATACGCATAAAATCTTTCTTTCAATTACTTTTTAAATTTTTAAATAGTTCGCAAATATGAATACGAACAAAATAGAATATATTTATATTATTTGTATATTCTTAAAATGTCGTTTTTGTGTGTAAATGCTAGTAATGATTTTCTGAAAAGGATTCACAAAAATTATTCAAATAAAAAATTATTACTTTTCTTACTTAGCGAAATTCGAAATTATTTATTTATCGAAATAAAATATACTTATATTTTCAAAACTAAATTTGTTTTTTAAAACTTTTACGATACAAATTTTTTCGTGTACTGTTGCAATATAATAATAACTTATTTAAAAAAATAATCTTTAATACAATTAAATAAATTTATTATTTCAGATGTCCAGATGTTAAAGACCCATGTTCCGTTCTGTACAACAAAAATAATGACAGATTAGAACTTTTCAGTGAAAACTGTCCTTTGGTTTTTATTGAAACTGGTCCAATTTATTATTCAGGTATTCAGTTTAATTCACAATTATTTTTTTAAACTCGAATGATACATTAAAATAATTAATTTTAAAAGGCACAATGCAACAAGGAACTGCTGCAATTTTACCGTGGATTGAATCTAACAAATCAATTATTATTCGTGGATCTCAAAGTTGCGGGAAAAAGACATTAATTTTCAACGCATTAAGTTTAATAAAAAATTCAGAATCAATCACAGTGATAAAAAGTTCGTCTTTATACAGTATTCAGGATTTAACAACCCGAATCAAAAGAGTTTGTGTGCGTTTCGATTCATCTTCGTCTGGTCGATTGTACAGACCAAAAAGTGGAAACAGATTGATATTGATTCTCGAAGATTTACATTTAGCTAATACAAATTTAAAGGTAACTATAAAAAATAATTATTAATTGTGCCTTAATTTTTCAAATTAATTAATTTTTCAGGAATTGTTACGTCAGTTAATAAAAGAAGGAGGTTTCTACGAAGACGATTTAGAATTTGCCAAAATACCCGTTACAGTAATTTGCACTGCAGATGTTTCCACGAAAATTCATCCCAGATTAAATACTCTTCTCGCTTGTTATTATTTACCGTAAGTTGATAATTTTTTTGTCTGAAAAAATTACATAAATATATATTTTTGGTTAAAAAAATCATTTGCGAAAAGAAAACTGAACATCTATTCTATTTATAATATGACGTTTCGCCTTCTCCAGATGAAAAAATTTCATACAAAATATAAAATTTATAATTTAAAAATTAAGTACAATTTGTATACTAATCAAAAAAACTTTTTCACTAAAATTGGGTGAAGTTTAATCTTATAATAATGGGACAATTTCATTATGTCGTTTATTAATTGTTTATAATTTTTTTCTTTTTTTTCAGAAATATCAGTTCCAAATACATGACCGCAATTTTAGACTTAAATTTAAGAAATACCCTAAAAACAAATACTCCATTAATTGATTCCTGGATCCCCAAAATTGTGCCTGCCATTGTAGAAGCTTTTAAATCGGTTAGTTCAAGTGAACTGATTTCATTGAAGGATTTGATATTGTGGTGTAAATGTTTGAAATTTTACACCGGATACGAAGATGAGCAGAGTCTCACATCTTGTTTGCTTCACATCAGTCAAAAGCTGTTTGAATTTAGGTTTGTCAAAGAGTCATCTTAAAAGGAACAGAATATTCTGGGAAAAAGAAACTGATGCATTTTGATTATTTTATATAGGTTGCCATCAAAGAATAGATACCGTTGGGAAACATTAATGAGTTCACGTGTATCAGCAAACTCTACAAACGACGATGAATATGTTTGGAAAGATGGGAATACTCATTTTTGGCTGCTAAGTAAAGAGCAGTGGAAAAGCGAGGTAGAAAATATGGTATCACGATTGGCGAGGGAAGGTGATCCAATTAAAACTCTTATTTCAACGCATCTTCTTCACACAGCTGCTGGTATGTGAATGTAAAAAAAAAAGATTTTTTTTTATAATGAGCTTTTATAAAAAAACTAGGTCTTAACTGGGCACTTGGATGTAAAAATCCTGGAGTAATTTTAATTGGTCGACCAGGCGCAGGACGTAAATCTGCAAGCAAAATTATCGCGATGTACAATGCTTATCGATTAATTAGCATGGGTCCAGGTACAACTTTTTTTCTTAAATTTGTGGTAAAAATTCATCTATTCTGCTCATTAAAATGATTTGATTTTGCAATTAACACACAGGAAAGGGTAAGAGTGCAGTAAAGGCAGCAATTCAGGCTGCTGCCATTGAAGGGGAAGCAACGTTATTATTACTTGAAGAGCACCATATGAGGGAAGATGGATTAGCAGTTCTCGTGAATGGGATTGTCTGCCGAGGTGAAATTCCCGGATTATTATCATCCGAAGAAATGGATAGTCTCATTGCTCCACTCGTTGATTTGGCAAGACGAGAAGACTTTCAGGGAACAGCGGAACATTATTTCTATCATCGTAAGTCATCCGTTAAATGACAGTGTCGACGCTCAACAAATTACGGGTGATTTGATTTTGCAGGTGTGCGCAGTTTGTTACGGGTGATTATTATTCTTGATATAAACGACGTCAAACAAGAGTGGCTGAAGCGATCAAGTTTGTTACGACATTGCGTGGTAATTGGAAAAGAATTTGGAAAAGAGTGGTGGCACCAAGAAAGTTTGCTGACAGTAATAGCAGAAGAGAAAAGTGGTCTGGACAGTAATGAAGCAAATTCGGGCATTAAGGAGTTGGTATTGAGCCACACGCAGGCATCAATTTTGCAACAGGCACCAGCGAGGTTTTGGTCTCTGCTGGATGTGTGGACAAATATACGAAATGTTTGGATACAAGAGAACGAATTCAAGTTTCAGAGTTTGCAGGCGGGCATTAATAAATTAAAGGAAGCTGGAGACAAAGTTGCTAAATTGGAGGAGGAAGCTTCGAAACAAAGACAAGAATTAGAGGTGATTTGTAATGTCACATAAATTATTCACAAAATCAATATATATATATATATATATATAGGATAATAGATCCAGTCACAGTTTATTAAATAAATATTACACACTTCATTAAATTAAAAAGTAAAACAAATATACGAGTACCTGAAAATTGTTGTTTAGGTACCGCGCAATGAAAAATCGTAAGTATCAATGTCATATAAATCTTTTGAAATATAAAAGTATTTTGATTTTATTATATTCTTAGTTCTTCAATGTTTATATAGAATAGCTAATATAATGAATTAACTGATAAAATGTATAATAATTAATATAACCATTCACTGGTTATATTTGTATACTATTTAAAAAAATCTAATTATTAACAGATTTAATGTATTAAAATAATTTAAATTAACTTTTTATTTAGTTGAAACAACTTATGAACACGTTAGTAATTTGTTTGAATGGAGTTTCATCTTTATTCACTAACTTTATATAGAAAATAACTTGTGAATTTCTAAAGTAGCTATTCACTGAATCGGTGCTCTTTATTATTATACAAATTATTATACAAATAAAGAATAGTCTGAAATATATAATAATAGGAAATCTAGAATTAACTTCTTGTTAGAGCAGAAAAAAATATAAGAATTTTGTTTACGGAGCACACCTTTGAGAGGGTATTTTTTGGATTCATGAGATCCTAAAAAGCTGAGAAAAAATCGTTTTAAAAGTGTCCTATATTTTTTTAATATCGTTGGATAAGTCTCAGGAATTTGGAAGAATCTTTTTAGAGGTTAGATATTGCATTAAGTGTCAGAAAGTTTGGGCGCTATACCTAAATGTAAGAGTGATTCCGTATTAAATCGTTTAAATTTTCGTAAAAAGGCAAGATTTTTGTAAATGGCTGCAACTTTTTTCACAGTTTCTCATGTGTAAAATATCGACAAATACACTAAAATCGCCGGACTTTCCTAGAACCACCCCAGAACCGCCAAAGTGGCATTTTTGGTCGCTTTACTTTTATTATAGTTTTGTAAAAATAAAAACAATTATGCAAAATGACAGATTCCTTTTATCATCATTGTATTTATCAATAAATAATACATTTCGGATTTTATTCACTATGCATCAATTACTTTATTTAAAAAAATTTAACGTATAATGAATTCCGCATCTGTTTGAATTTATTATATCGATATTTAACATTGAGGAAACGTTTAAAAACGTATAAAATGTTCGATGCATAAAATCTTCTACGTTTATTAAAATACTGAATTATGATAAATTAACCTTATTTTGAAGAATTTTATAAATAGTTATCATTATTATAATAAATTATTTATCATTGGGGACTAAAATGACGCTTTGGTGGTTCTAGGTAAATGTTATTATAAAATCGACTTTACTGTAAATAAATTGATAACATTTTGTAAAAATGTTTCTATATGATTCATTAAAAGTCACAACATTTCATAAATCTATGTTAAACTTTAAAAGATTAAGAAAAATGTAGTAATTAAAAAGCAACAAAAATAATGCCTCGGCGATTCTAGCATTAAAACGTCCCAAAATCTAGAAATAAGTGACAACATTTACAATACAGATATTCATATTTTACATTTCCAATTTTTAAATCAGCTCTTTAACTATATTATAGTTATTTTTCTTCTCATTTATACTTAATATAAGAATCATTGTGTAAATTGTAAAGTTCACATATTTTGTTATAAAAAAATATATTAACATCACAAATTGAAAATAGTCAGTAATAATAGATATTTAAATCAACTATTTTAACTAAAGAATAGAATTTGCAATATTTTATAGTTCTAAAAAGACTTTTTGAGTTTCGGTAACCTAGAAATGACTAGGATTAGGATTTACGGGAAACGGAAAACAATAATTTATTTCTCGGGATCCCGGGAAATTTCCCGGGATATTCTGAAAATAAAAATAAAGTTATCAATCATCCGAAAGAAATTTTATTGTTGAATGTATATAAATAATAACGACAATTATTTATAATTATCAATAAAAGTAATGAAGCAAATTAATACTTTTGTACACATATGCTAAGTAAGAAAACAAAAAAACAATATATAAATATTACATATCCCCGGGGAAACACAACGTTTGGTGAACGTTTATTGAATGTACAAATGAACGTTGCACGGAAGTTTGTGTAACGTACAATTGTACGCTTTCTAGGGATGTAGAAAGTTTATAACATGTTTTTGAGAAGTTCATTTAATGTCTGAAAAACGTTTAAAACGTTCATAAAACCTTCAGGAAACGTTCACTAGAAGTTTATCAAACGTTCAATTGTTAAACGTTTTTAACATACTTTAAGTATGTTCGAAATGTCTTCAAATTATTTGACTGCAATGGCGAAGTGGTAACATCTTTGGGCTCGTTCTCTGACAGTTGTGAGATCGAATCCTATTTACGGCAGGTTGAGTTGTTTGATTTGTTCAAAATATTATTTAAAACAATGAATTTTCTATTAAATTTTGTAAAAAAATATGAAAACTTTAATCAACAATTTTTAATGTTTATGACAAATTTAACAAACGTTTAGCAAACTCCGACGAACTTTTACTAAAAGTTTATGGAACGATTACCAAACATTGGACGTTTACTAAACTTTGTAAACGTTCAACTAACGTTTGATAAACTTCTGGTGAAAGTTTCTTGAAGGTTTTATGAATGTTCGAACGTCTTTCAGACATTAAATGAACTTCTCAAAAACGTCATATAAACTTTCTACATCCCCAGAAATCAGACAATTGTACGTTAAACAAATTCCGTGCGACGTTCATTCGTAAGTTTGACAAACGTTCACCAAACGTTGTATTCAGTCGATGTTGGTTTAATTGTTAACAGTGCTTCGAATAATAATTTTGAATTTTCAGTTTGTTTATCCGTAGGTTCAAAAATTTATAATTCTTTTCGGAAGTCATTGTCACTCTAAATGAAATAATAAAACTAAGTATTGTTTTTAAATTACATATTCAATTTTTTTTAAATTAGTTTCAACTTAAAGTTGAGTTTGAGATTTAAAAAATATGTTTGACATGTAATATATATTAAATAATAAAAAAAAAACATGTTTTAAAATACATTTAAGAAAAAATTTCTATTAGTACTAGGTATTTTAATTTATATACAGTTTTTTTAGAAGCATAGCTAGGGATTGCAAATCGGTAAACGGTAAAACCGGTAATTAGGCTCGGTAATTACCGAAATATAAATTTTAATTTGCTGGGAAAATTCGGTAAAAAACTACACACCAACATACAACAACAGATTATATTGATTCTAATTTTGATATCGTGTAAATTAAAAAAGTTATATTAATATTACTAAGAAAATGCATAAAAACAGCAGAAAATTGAGCTATTTTCAATACAAACAATTTTTTAAAAACAATTTATTAAAATTTTGATCAATACAAGTTGTTGTTTCCATGCTTAGAAATATTTTAAAATAAACTAGAAGTGAATCGGTCAAGAACTTTGGTACCAATTCTTTTTTAAAAACTAGAAAACATGAAAAATACAAATTTGAGAAAAATGTGTTTTATGTTTAAGCTATACGTTTAAGCGCTGTTGACGTTTCTTGAAAAACTCATTTTTTCAATGTTTTTTAATGAGTATAATGATAAAAGAAATTCATCACGTACAAAAGGACACTTCAAACTATCAAAATATGTAATAATTTTTTTTTCAAATTTTTTCAATTTTCCGTAATTTATTGGTTGCATGTCCTCATAACTAATAAACTTTTTGATCAGTTATGTAGATAAGAGATGAAATCATTATTCAGATGTTTTACAATATCTTTATGACCCTCATAATTTGAAAATATTGTAGATTACTATTTCCATAGATAATCCATTACTTTTAGAAAGAGAAATATCTATGAAAGAGAAATGCAATTGGTACTCAAAAATATTTTGTTTGAAGAAGAAAAAGTCAAGGGAAAGTATTTAACTGCAGTTTTTCATTAAGCCAAAAAGCATTAAGCCATCAAGTTTTGACTCTAAAAGAGCTTTCTCGGGAACTGGTTTATTTTGTACAAAAGTCCAGTCTCGATTAGGAGACAATTCTATAGATATAATAAGCTTTTTGAGATCATATTTGATCCAAGTAAATAATTATTATTTACATTGTACATATATAGCTGATTTATAAATTTTATTTAATTTGTAGATAATAAAAGTTTGTTACAAAAAAATTACCGTTTTTTACCGGTATTTACTGGTTTACCGATTTTTTAATAAAAAAATTTACCGGTTTACCGAAAATCAAAATATTGGGAAATTTGCAATCCCTAAGCATAATATAAATTTTATCAATAAATTTTCGTCAATTTTTTTAACTAATATATTACCTTATTAATATATTTCTTTTCTTGTTCGATAATTTTCTCAACATCAACTAAACACCGTTCAACACGTAATATTTAAATGGCTTAAAATCAAGCAAAACAATTCGTAAAACGAATGCAAAACTTCACCAATAATATAGAAATTCTCTTACGAAATACGAAAACGTGCGAAGAATAATTTAAATCAGAAACTACATAATAACAAGTACGCGATAATAATAATTTTTTTTGTATAACAAAAGTTCTTATTATTATATTATAGTTTACGCGTTACAACTACGAACAATTGAAAATAATTCTTTTTATTATTATTATTAATTTTTTTTTAATATTTCATTTCCAGAAATCCCAGGTCAACGATGACTTTTTCCCGGGAAACGGGACACAGAAAAAGTGATGATTTCCCGGGAAAGCCCGTCCCGAAAACCCTACTATTGATTAACTTTCTAATAATTGATATTTCAAAATGGAATTATTGAATTTATGGAATATATGTATAAATATAGCTCAAAATTTAATATGTGCTTTTAATTTACTTTCTTCATTTTTAAATTAAAAACTAATTTGATCCATTTTGGTGAAATAAGATGGTATTACCCCAAATTGACTAAATGTCTCCTTAGACTACGTTTAATCTCAAAAAGACCCCAAATTAGTGCCAAAATGATCCTAAAAGACACCAAAATAATACTAAAGTAGCTCTGAAATATTTCTAGAAAGTCCCTAAAATAATTGCAAATTGGGTACCCAATTCACCTCATAATCCAAAGTCACACTCAAAATCGTACTGAAAAAGTCTATCTAAGTCGTATTTCGATTGCTTTAATCGTTTTGACGTGATGCTTCTCACAAACATCCATAGATTGCTCTTTACATAATAGTAATGATAATAATTATGCACGATTTATAAGAATTTCTATTTGTATATAAATAATTTTCATGAAAATGTACACAGGCGAAAAATAGAATCAAAAAACTAATATTTATTTAATATATTTCTTTATCATTTTTACACCATGAGTTTTATGTATATATTATGTATTGAACAGTCCGCGTGCTAACACCCACTGAGATCGGCTATGTTAATGCTAGCTATATAAGAAGAATTCATATTTACAATAGGAAATAAGCGAAAATAATTTTTAACAAGTTTTTTAGAATCTGAACCTTCAGTAGAAATAAACTGCTGAATATCTTAAAAGCTTTTCAAAGTTAATTTTTAAATGCTTAATTTGTTAACATTTAAAGATTATAAATAAATTGTAAATTATACTAAAAATTGGCTTAAATAAAAAAAAACTCAAAAAATATTATTTATACAATTCGTTACATAAACTGTTGTTATAATATTCATTCCTACATAAATTTGAACTTTAACATCTCATTAAAAAACAAACATTAATTAATTAATTTCAATATGTAGTTCACATTCTGCATTGTTTTAATTATTTAATTAACTAATATGACCCTACATTAAACTTAATAATTTTGATTGCAAGCTTGTTTTTGAAAGTCGGTATTTTTCTTACGAATAATTGTAACACAAACGAATTTTTCCAAACAACTGATTCAACACTTCATTATGTTTGTTGATTTTCGTATATTTACTCGTTAATTTCAACAGTCTAATTATGTTTATTAATATATTATTGTTCATATAAAAATTATGTAATTTTCATTTTCAGGCTGAGAAGGGTCGAGCTAATGCAGCTTTAGAGCAGATAACAGCAACTATGAGAGGTGCCACTGGACAAAGAGGGGAAATAACAACATTAAAAATGGAGACTGAGAAAGAGAGTGCAGAATTGGCCCGGAGAAAAGTACATTAATATTCTAATAGCAAAATAACACATTTGAAATGAATATTCAAATTATAAATACTATTATTATAGATACTTTTTGTTTAGATGAATTTAATGGATTTATTTTCATTTTTCAAGTTTCTTAAAAAACATAAAAACTTTTTAGGTATTAAAAAGTATTACATTGTAATAAATAAAATTTAGATTTTTGTATAAAATTGTGGTTTTTATTTTCAGGTGGATATAGAAAATGAATTAGGCAAAGTAGAACCATTGGTAGAACAAGCAGCCCAGGCAGTTGCAGGAATAAGTTCCGATGCCCTGTCTGAAGTCCGTTCTTTAAGAGCACCCCCTGCTCCAGTGAGGGATGTCCTAGAAGGGGTACTCAGACTAATGGGAATTCGTGATACTTCGTGGAATAGTATGAAAACATTTCTGGCAAAGAGAGGCATAAAAGACGAGATCAGGTATGTCTGATAAATAAAAAGTTGCATACTTTTAAGTCAAAAAAAAGAGGAAATCACTTGCAAATATTTTTACTCTCTAGAAATTGGGATGCAAGACGCAGCACAGCAGGAAGTTTGGAAGCTGTTGAAAAGCTGATGAAGGAACGCCCAGATAGTTTCGAGGAGAAAACCGCAAAACGAGCGTCTGTGGCTGCTGCACCATTAGCTGCGTGGGTTTTGGCAAATCTCAAATACGGTCAAGTACTTCAAATGGTTGCCCCGTTGGAAAAAGAACAGCGCCAATTGGCTCAGTAAATTTACTTGTCTTTTTATTTGTTTACACACATTGAAGTAAGTAATATCATAAAGAGCATTTGTCTTTTTTTTAGACGTTTGGCTGCTGCTGAAGCAGAATTAGGCAGATTAGCAACAGGTTTGAATACGGTTGAGAGCAGAGTTGCTCAGTTGCAGGAACAACTTGCGGAGCACTCGAGAGGCGCCGCTGCTTTGCAACTCAGAACGGAAGCTACGGAAACTAGTTTGGCAACTGCGAGAACATTATTACATAAATTAGACGCTGAACACTTGGATTGGCAAAGAGAATTTGAAGAACTGAAGACTCGTAAAAATACTTTAGCAGTGCAAGCGTCAAATGTTGCTTCACTTTTAGTTTATAAAGTTGGTTTCTTTTTATAATTAACAAAAAACTTGTGGTTTTATTTTTATAAAATATATAATATAATTTTATAAGACTTTTATAAAATTATGTGTTATGCAAATAAAAGAAAATTGTTATGGTGAATGAAAAGTTTAAAAAAGTTAGAGATACTTTAAATTTATTCTATACTTGAAACTTTTATAATTCTTCACGCGAATAGATAACCTTTTTTCAAAATGTTGAACTGAAAGAAGTTTAAACGCTTTTTAGTTTTATGAAACTATTTTACATTCTTTTTTTTTCGAACTTGAACCACTGAAGCTGATTACAAACTGATTACTTTCTGATTAATTTTGCTCATCATTTAATTGCGATCAATAAATTTTATTCATAAATTTATTTCTGAAGCACAATTTAATTGTATATATTTTTTTAATAAATAAATATGAATTCAATGAAAGTTTTTTTAAATTAATAAGTTTAAAAAAGGAAGACATAATTGCATGTTTTATTATAGCTGTATAAAATTGTTTCGTAAAAGATAATTTAAGCCCAGTTTATTTTTTAACCAACAATGTCATTCGAACTTGTAATTACAAGCTTAGCGTCAATTAAAAGTTAATAGATAATAACGGTATCATCTCAAAATAGCCGTATACCATTAACAAATTATCTGCAAACATAGCTGTTAATTTGCAACAATCAATTGTCATCAAAAACTCAATCAATGTTTTGCAAATGTTCATTAATTCACCATAAAACTTAATGAATATTTATAAAAGTAAATGTGCTACAGAATTTATTGATTTTAGATAGACTCAGTCGTGTGACCTACAAAGATTGTTACCATATTTTGTCAATATTTTTTGACAATTCAAGTCAGAAGTTTTCTATTTTCGCAGTCCTAATCTTTGTCTCAGATTACTTTTTCTATTTTAGGATTTAGCGAAGGATGATAAGTGGAAAAAAGCAGCAATAGATTTGCTTATAACCGAAAGGGAATTGTTGCAGTGGCGAGCACAAGGGTTGCCAGTGGATACTGCGAGTCTTGTTGGTGCAGCTTGTGCTTTAAGGGGACCACTTGTTCCCATTTTTATGGACTCCTCAGGAATCGCAGTATCTTGGTTGAAAAAAAATATTGGCACAACTTTAGAGAAAACCACTCCAGAGGATCCAAAATTTTTAACAACAATTGAATTGGCAGTTCGCTTTGGAAAGCCAATTTTAGTTGAAGATATAGTACATTTGCCAGCAATTTTGTTGCCACTGCTAAAGCAGCGACCACTAAGATTGGGAGATCGAATTTTGCCAATACAGCAGGGATTTAGATTATTTTTATCCACAAGAAAGGACAAATTGGATGACGTGCCGAGTGAGGCTGACGCTATTATGACTTACGTTTCTTTAGGTTCTGATGTATCGAGTTTGGCTGAAAGATTTATAGAGAAGGTGAGCCCATTGTTGTGTGCTTCTTTAAAAGACATTATTATTATTTGTGCAAAAAAGACCATTATTTTCATGTAAATTTTTCTGTCAGGCAATTTCACGTGAGACCCCGGAATTGGATATCCAAAGAAGAGAGGCACTTTTGCGCGAGGAAAAGTTGAAAGGTGAAAGTGAAGCAGCTCGTATGGAATTGTTAGAAAGACTTGGAGCGGCAAACAGTCAGGACCTATTACAGGAATCTCAGGGCTCGCAAGGTGGAGGATTGTTAGCTTCGTTGGAAACCACACAAGCTAAAGCCAAAGAAATTGCCAAAGCACTCGAAGAAAGTCGGCGAAATTTGGACGAACATGCTCAACGTTTTCAGGAGCACAAAAAGCTTGCAACCATGGCCGCTAATTTGTATAAAATTCTCAAGGCTTTTGCCAATTGCAATTCTCTATATGTATTTTCTACTGAAACATTTTGCAATATTTATTTGGAAGCAGAAAGTAGTAGAGCTTCATTGACTACGGATAATAAGAAGTCTGAGATAGCACTGGAAAAAAGGTGTGAAATTAATTGTTATCAATAAAAAAAGTTATTGATAATTAATTTGAATATTTATTATAGATTAATTGTCTTGGCATTTCATCACTGCATACGAGCGTTTTACCGAAAACATCGACTGTCATTAGCTCTTCATATGTCAATGTCTTTGAATCCAGTCGCGGAAGCTGAAAAAAATTTACTACTAAATTTAGATCACTTTAATCCGGAGGACTCGGCTGACTTTAATATTCCAGATTATATTCCCGAAGATCGAAAGCTCGCGGTCAAAGCTTTAGGAAATGCTATTCCACAGGTATACTAGTTGACCTACTTATTAAATAAAATTAGAGTTCGATTCAGAATCTCATGAATCTTAATTGTCTTTTAGACGGTTTCAAAGTTAAATTTAAACTGGCTGGACGATATAACTAATATTTACGCAGACAAAAATCTTACTGGATTTCAAAAAGTCCTCGTGATTCAGGCACTGCGACCGGATTATTTATACACTGCTCTTACCAAATGGGCTTCAGATCATTTAGGTCAGTTTCAATTTATTTCACTAAATATTTTCTTTTATTATAAAAACAAAATATAATTTCTAGGGGTCAAGGATTTAATACCACCGTTAAGAACACTGAAAAAAATAGCCGAAGAAGAGGCTTCTTCTCAGCCTGTTTTACTATTACTTACTTCCGGTGCAGATCCCGGACCCGAGTTATATAACATTGCAATTGAGAAAGGTGTGTCAGATGCTGATTTTGTGGAAATATCCCTGGGACAAGGTCAGCTTAATCAAGCGGAGGTGGCTCTTGAATCAGCTTGCAGGTACATTGATTTTTTATATTTTTCAAAAGAACAAAATTTAAACTCATTATACAAAAAATGTTTCTTTGAAGAAATGGTAGCTGGATTCTGTTAAGTAACTTACAGTTGGCCCTAAATTGGCTTCCTCGTTTGGAAATAATTTTACGTTCTCCAATGTGTACCTCTGACAAAAATTCAAACACAAGGATTTGGCTCACCACCGAAGAATGTTCTGGATTTTACCCAGGATTAGCAGCTCTGTGTTTGAAATTAGCTTACGAACCGCCGGAAGGAGTTAAAAGAAATTTCGAAAGATCCTTACAGTTGCTTAAAGAGTGGCAAATACAAGATTCAAGAAAGACCGTTCAACTGGCATGGTTACACGCCATTCTGCAAGAACGAAGAAGGTAAGTAAACATAAGTTAGCAGTTTTTCAGAGAAGATTGTAAAACATACGATTTTCTTGTTTGCAGGTTCGTACCGCAAGGCTGGATCAAATCTTACGACTGGTCTGAGGCGGATTTAGAGGCAGCCTGTGAGCTGGTTGTAAAAAAATCGAGCAAGAATGATGACCACGGTGAATGGGAAAGTGGTCGCGAACTTTTGGATGTTTCGATTTATGGAGGACGAATTCAGGATAACTACGATTTGAGGGCATTGAAGGCAATTTTACGAGCAGTTTGGAGCAAAGAAGTTTACAAAGGTAATCGTAAACTTGGCGAAGCAATTGACTTACAGAGCTTAAACTCGAAAGACGTGTTACAAGTTATTGATCAGCTGAAAAACGTGGATTTGTTGCAAGAATATTTTGGACTTCCTGCCAATGCTAATAGATCTTGGGAAAAATCTGCTGTGGAAGCAGAACTTACGTTATTGAAAGGTAAATTAATAAATGGTGATGCAATTTTATTTTCTGTGCTTTCATAACAATTTTCATTTTGTATCGCAGAAATAATCGTTAAATCATCAAAGAGACTTACAAGTGGACATCTGAAACGAATACAGAGTACAAATTCTCGAAATCAGAGAGATTTGAAAAACTTAATGCTTCAGAGAATCAAAGATATTAATTTTACGGTTAACAGTTATAATCATCGTGATGACGATCCACTTAATTGCTTTTTAAATGATGAAAGAATGACCATTGTAAGACTTTTGAAAATTGTACAGAGTTATTTGGAGCAATTAGAAATTTATGACACTGAGGTAATAATAATTTAAAAGTGGTTATTTTATTAAAATTTCAAAATATAATGTTAATAATTTTTTTAATTATAGACACCAAACGAATGGTTGCATTACTGGTCTGATGGACCAAAAGAAGCGATTCCTTTCATTAGCAAGCTAATTTTCCGATATAAAAAAATGACTTCACAATCTGTGAATCTGTTTGATAATGTGGATTTGTCCTGGTTCATGAGACCAAGAGCATACTTTGCTGCCTTAAAACAGCATTTTGCTAGAAAATTAGGCAAACCTTTAGAGAGTTTGGAAATTAATATTAGTTGGTTTGGAAATAGATCTCAAAATGAACAAAAATCTGTTTTAATAGAAGGGTTATTCATAACAGGTATTCAGTTATTAGTAGAAATAGATAATGTTGATGATTTTTACATGAATACTTACAATTTAAATAGGTGCGTTAATACAAGATGGCATTTTAAAAGAAGTGTCTCCGGAAGCAGCTCCTGTAGTGGCAGCCCCAGAATGTAGACTGACGTATGTTTCGAAAGATGACTCTGAAGAAAAATGGAAAAATATTGACACTGACGACGAGAGTGACATCAGCCAGTTAATAGTGCCAGTTTACTTAAATTCATCCCGAAAATCTCTTATTTTTACATTACCAGTTAGTTTTAGTCAGTCAGATAAAGATACGTGGTTGAGACGAGGCGTTATGTTTCATATTAAAAATGACTAGTAAAAATACAAAAAGTTAAGCAATTATATTTGAAACGTTTATTGTTAAGATGAAATTAAGTCACAAATTTGACTTTTTCATAAGAAAAAGTTTTGAAGACTTAAGACTAAGTTTACAGCTTCTTTTATATTCGTTTATTGTTAGAAGAGATTTAAGTTCATTATGAATTGTAGACATTAATCCCTTTTAACAAAAAATATTCAATGGAGCTTTAAATAAATCATAACCATGACTTACATTTTCAATTTATCGTGAAAAATTCTTAAAAATTGTAAGAAGTTTTAATTAATTACTATGAACAAAAAAAACGCAAATGTTTGTTATTACTATTTTATTATTTGTTCAACAAATTAGTATCACACGTACTACCGTTCACCAAAAATGTCTGATTAATTTGAACTAATACCACATTTCTACCTGTTTCTAAGGGTTTTTCTCAAAATCATAAAAATATGATTTAAGTTCTTTTTAAAAATAAATGTTTCATTTTAATGATAGATTATAAACAATTATTATAGTTTTACATCAATTTAATGTTAATTTGTATGTTAAATTTACTACAGAGTTTTTAATTTTATTCTTTTAATCCTGCTTATAATTGCCCGCGTAAAAATAGATTTTTATAAAGCTTGAGGATGCTTGATAAAAATGAGGATTTAGCTTGGTAATTGTTCGACTGTTATATTTGTATGTGGGAGAATAAAAAGCAATCGTATTTAAGTTGACTAAGATAATTAAAATTCTATAATTATTTAATATTAGCTCTTATTTAAGTCTGTAGAATTTTTATTGCAACTATGCTAATTTTCATAATCACTCAAATATAATGAATAAATATTAAAACTTCTGTCTTTTTATTACTTATCCTTACATTTTATTGTTTCCACAAGGGAAAAAGTGAATTTTCATTAAAACGAAGATTCGAATGAAGTAATAAGGCACATAACATAAAGTTTTAAACTTTTTATTGCAAATACGTGTCAGAAGTAAATTAAATTGCGCAATTTTAAAATACACTTTGAATCATCAAACTAACTTTCAGTCTTATCATTTCTATTAAAAAAGAAATACGACAAATAATTCAAGATAATACATAATTGAAATACTCTAAAAGCAAACTGTCTATTAGTGCAAAAAGTGTAAAAGTATTTTCAGTAATTTCGTTTTCGCTAAAATTTATTTGAAGAATCATTAAATTTGAAGTTGAACTGTTAGTGTAATATTTGGTTGAAAGAGGATATAAAATATTGCAAGTTTTCATATCTACTGTCATAAAGTGGTTTATTCTCATAAAACTCAATAGATGCAATTTAGTCAATCGTCATGAATGAGAGACAACTGTTATAAATCGAAGAAAACATTGTACGGTTCGATATCGTATTATTAACTATATAATAAGTACCATATAGATAATACAACGATGTACGTCAAAGTTAACATTAGAAATAATTTTTGTTATTTCACTTACTGGACTTGAGAATAATATCAATTTTTAACATCTGAATATTGGATTTTTCATAATAATTTAACTTTCATAATCATAATAAGATTCAACTTTGACATAAATTTTAGCCATAAAATCTTTGGCAATTACTGATGACAACAATAACTATACCATTCACAACAATTATTAAACAGAGGGTGTATTTTCAAGCTGCTGATTTTTCGATGTTTTTTTTTAATACAATCAGCTTAAGTGAAAACAAATCCACTGAGTAGAACAACAACATTCGACATGGAAAGTTGATTCCCTAAATATTTATAATGATAAACAAAATGTGGCCTTATTTTGTTCGATGGTTCTTGGGCTCAATTAAATTTACACTTCTCATAGATTCCCATTTGAAATTTGAACACTAATAACATGACATCGTTGCACCACGAAGTAATATTGCGTTGCAACAATGGCTTTTAAATCCTGACAATTCGTGAACTGTGTTACACTTTTCGTGATTCACTTGAAATCCCTTGCAAAATTGTGTTCAAGCTGAAATATTTGATTATTTTATTTATATTTGTTTAACACTATGCTTCATCACTGAATTCTTTTCTTCAGTAAATAGTCACTTTATCCACACCAAGTTATTGTAACTGCATAACAAGCTGTCGATAAAGCCTTTCACAGTCGAAAACCCCATTCGATCTTAATTCGATCTTGTACTTATAAATATTTTTTTTCATTCACTTGCTATAGTTGAGAGCCAAATTACAGTTCCTCATCTGAAATATCACGCTATATTTAACAGAGCGCATACTTACGCTATACATGATATATTACATTAACATTATATATATATTTTTTTTATTGTAATTATTATTATCATATTACACTTCGTTTAAGAATTTTTTTTTATTTTTTTGGTTTTGGTGTTTTTTAATACATTTTTTTTTTAAATTATGAATTAATTAAATACTTAATTACTTATAATTCGAAGAGAAGATTGGTCCCACACGAAGCTCGCTTTTAGTTTAGTAAAGATTTGTTTTTTTTTTTTAATATATATTTTCTCTGTCCCACTGACCGCGTCAACGAAAACGAGCTCCCAGTGGGGGTAGGAAAGCTGCAGATATCACAGTGGGTGTCGAGCGGGTAACTAACTTAAAATAATTTACAAATAATAGGCACAAAAGTGTGTCAATAAATAATATCGTTCTTTTATTAGCTTAATTGGAAATAAAAATAAACACACAGAAAATTGATTGATTTCATTAAATTTCAGAGATGATAAAAAATTTGTTGTACAAACTGTTAACAATCTAAAATGTATCTTTTAATTAGTGTATGTGAAGAATACAAATAGTTGCACAATTAAAGTTCAAGTTATGTAAAAACAGTCCCTGAATATTATTCTTTCACAAAATTTCACCACATTTATAAAATAATTCGATTGATAGTTGAAATTTGGCGGCTTTTTAAGTGAACTTGATAAAAATTCACCGGACATTTGTAGTTTTTGTTTTTTTTATTTAAAACAATTAAATGTGATTTTGCCACAGCACATTTAATTCACACGTCTTTTGGATAATTTCCAAACCTCGCTCGTCACCCGTTCAATAGTGTTTCAGAACCGTGGGACGCGGGAGACAACGTGCTCTTTTTTATAAACAAATTCTTGTTTGTGTCAACACCGTTTCTCCCGCAAGAAACGCAAAAAAGTTAAACAAAAATTTACAATTGAAATGTGCTGAAAGTCTCTCGCAATAATTCAAATCCAAAAATAAGTTCTTTCAGAAAAATAGACTCGGTAAAAGTTTTATCAAGTAAACGATGATTATGAGATTTGAAGATTATAAAAATACCATATGTAATTTGTGTCTATGAAAAATAGAAATGTCTGTTTGAAAGTGTTCTTATTATTTTTTCTTCTTTTTTTGCAGTTCTTTTTTGATAAGTCTGTGACGGCAAGCGGTATCGCGCGTCCCACAAACGCGTTACCGTGTCTTGGAAGTAATCGAACAAAAGTATCGAAGGACAGTTCATTTATGGCAATATATATATATATTTATGTAATCTTATTGAGAGAGGAAAACTATATATAATAATTTACACGAGAAATGCTAAACAGTAACAAGAAACATAAAAAAGTAGATTCAAAGTTCAGTCAACTTTCGAAAACATTTTTAACTGTTTCTTAATACAAAACATAATTAAAGCAGATTTAGTCTCTTAATGCAATTATAACAAGAAAAATCGAGTTTTTTGTTGAAACATTTTTTGCTCCTACAAAATGAAAGGTATGAAATTTGTACCACATCTGCTTTAATATGTTTCTGTTAATCTCGGGATGGTGAAGTTTAAACGAGCAAAGAGTATCAAGTTCATTTTGACATAACAGATTTAGGCTTCTGGCACGCTGCTAGTACAAAAATAGAATCAAGGAAATAAAAAGAAGCGGCCCGTTCATTCGATTCAAAACTAGGTTCCAACATCCATCACTCTCTAGTTTCTTATTATTTTCACGTCAACGTCCATTCCAGCAGCGCGACACATGAATAATAAAATGGAGAACTAAATAAACAGTTTACAATGTTATTTTTTTCTGTCATTTTATAATATCCATTTGGTTTAATTTTTTTCTTTTAGCTCTAAGGCATAAGTTTATAAATTAACAATAGATGAAAGAGCTCGACGAGATTTTGGCTCAGTTGATGATTGTCCTGACTTATTGCAGACTAATTTAAATAAATATTTGAGCCAAAATCGCGTCTCTTGAGGAAGGCAATACTGTGTTTTATTTTTTTAGTTTTTCTTTCTGTTCAATACTCATGTACACATACAACGAAAATTATCATTCTTACACTCTCTTTCTTTATCTCGCTTTCTCTCGAATGATAACAAGAATTATTGATCAAAGAAAGTAAAAAAAATATTTATCACTTATAAATAGTGGAATACGAACGGTCTAGTTTTTTTTATTAACTATAAATAAATAGAAAGGATGAGTTTCAGCAGATTACAAATAAATTGAAGTATCTTTGGAAAATAATTGGATTCACAGTAAATAAAAATGTTTGAATTTTGTCGGTAGTTTCAAATTATAATACAATTTCAAATCAATTAATTTAATGACAATCAATCTGGCCAACAAATGAAAATTTTATTCTGGCAATTGAAATTGTGTTAATTGCAAAAATTAAAAGTTAAAAGACCATTCATTCGAATGTCAGCAATCGTTTTTTAAATTTTTAAAAAACAAATCAAGATCGCTTGACATGATATAAAAGTGTTTGCAATTTGTAGACCTTAAGATTTACTTGTTAAACGACTTGCTATAATTAAAAACGAGTGCGACTGCGCACTCAAGATGTCCCTTAGAAAACTCAGCAATTTATACAACCATCGAAAGATTTCGTGAGTTCAAAAAATGCTTCCCTCTGCAAGCATCAATGCACTTAATTTACATTTTTTTGTTCTTGTTCTCTGTAAGTATGTATATATTAATGATAGTATTACGCGGAAAATTGGGGCGTAAAAGTGAACGCATGTCGAGCTGCTTTACTGTTTGATCGATAATGGAGAGCTGCGCGTTCTGAAAAAAAAGAATATACGTGGAAGCAAAAAAAAAGAAAAAAAATACATACACACAAATTATACTTAAACAGGGAAGTTGATTTGGAAAAAACCGACAAATCATACATAAAAATCGACGTTAATAATTCGAAGAGAGGCCCGACAGTTCTGTCCATTCGTACCTTTCGAAGGGTTGTGACTAGTCACGACCTATAATACTGAATATCGATCACTCGTCTAGTTGAATAAATTCTTTATACATCCTATTATCAGAGAATTGAAAATTACGCTACTGCCAGGATTAATACTTCAACTCTGCTGGCGAAATCAGCAGCAATTTATTGGATATGATTTTGGTGAAACAAATTTGGTAAAATTAATTTCATAAAATTTATATAGTAATTAACATTCGCGGTTAGTTATTTTTTTTCTTTTCCTGTACATTTCAATCAACATTTTTATATTTATCTTGAAAAAACAAAAAAAGAATACTAATTGGTATTCAGTTCTGTTAATTCAAATTTTAAATTCATATAATTATTATTCTAGAGGATTTTCTCGTCAAATGATTCTAGTGATATCGTAAACTAGATTTTCATCTGACTTGTACATTACACTCTAATGTAGCACCATATATATGCTTTAAAGCAATTTCTCAACAGCGTTAAATCAATTCGACGTGATACAATTCGTCTGAAACTTGTCGATTAAATACTGATACTGTTTTTATCACGATAACTCCTGTTCAACCATAATAAAAAGCTTCACTTTAAAGCCAGACCACGATATGTCTACATATCGTATTGAAATTTCCTTTCCACCTTTTAAAAGGGATGTTTTGAAATATCTGACAAAATGATCTCAAGAAGTTACACTCTGAAAAGTTTATACTTTAAAAATCTTAATTTTTAATGGATTCAAATTTAATCTTGCGATATGATGTCACAACCTTGTTATCTCAAATTTTTTAGAAAATTCATCAAAATTAGAATTTGTCCGATCAGTTTTAATTTTCAGAGTTATCAGTAAGGCTTTTTCAGACTATTTTTCAATGTTTTTCTGATTATCTTTTTAACAGAAACCCAATAGAAAAATTATCTCAAGACATTTTTCGAAAGAAATCTCAATATGATTAGACGATGATGTTGGGATACTTAATTTATGTTTTGACATTAATTTTTTGTATAAATCAATATTAAGTAGAAATGATATTATAACTTATAAAATGTATATATATTTCATGCTAGATGTTATTAAGCAACAAGTTTATCTCCAATTTATGTTATAAAGAAAAAATTTTAACTACAATATTCTATCGTAATTAAAAAATCACAATGACATTATTATCATAACAATTTTTTCATTAATGTTTTTTCTTGTCATTGTATAATTTTTATTTCTTGTTTACAACTTTACAAGGTAAAATAGAAATTAAATGTCAGTTATTAAGCATTATTCTTTAATTTCAGTGCTTGCAATTTTGAGACCACACTTTTTCTGCTTTCAATGAAACAATGAAAACCCTTTTCCTTTTAAAAATGCGAACAATCGCAATTGTTTACGTTAGGTTGATCGCGACGTGATCAGATCACGTAGAAGTGCTCAACCCAATTGCTTCCGTTAACAAAAAAAAAGTGTTACACTATATAAGATTCGAGATTAGCGTCGCAAAGAAAAGTAGCGAATTGAAACACTTAACCTTTGTAACACTTACACGTTCGTATTACAATAGTAGCCTGCAGTTTGCTTCAATGATTCTTTGAGCATTCATTTAACCCAAAACTGTCTGAGAATTAATTTTGGAAAAAAAAAAAACAAATCAAATTCCCTTTGGGGTTATACATTTGCAAGAGCAATTTACTAATTGTAGTATTTTTTGATCCGAATTTAAGATTAATTGACAATCAGAGTTTGGACAGTTTTTGGTTATATGAAACGAAGATTTGCATGAAAATATAAATATTTGGTCGGAAATAATGTCTGAAATACAGTGGAGATATATTCACAATTTTGAATTGAACCTTTGGTTTTCAATTATCGGAAAATCTCTTCGCAAAAATAAAATTTTCAAATTTTAATTCAAATACGTTTGATTGAATTAATTAAAAGATATATTTACATGTTGTTCAAATATTAGGCATTTAATTAATAGCACTGTTTTAAGAATAAAAAATAGAATATACTTTTAAAATTTGTTCACAAAAAAGTTGAATCTTTCTAAAATACTGATTGGCTATTGACCTCATTCAGGCAATAGTCGAATGAATGAAGGGTAAG
>JABFPM010000285.1:0-32335 GCA_022817325.1 Idris sp. 1 HC-2018 | reverse complement strand
AGCTACTTATTTTGAATTACAGATAAAAATCTTCTGTTTTCAGGAGCATTACAACATCACAGTGAACAGTCTATACGCGGAAAAGAATTAAGAAACAGAGAGGAGGCCCGAAACGAAAGTTGTTCTGCGTTGGTAGGAAAGGTGCCCGCAGGAAGCTCAAATTCCTGCGGGAGCCATTGAGGCGAAAGCAAGGCGTAAAATGCAGCGAATCGGTACGAAAGTTTGGAGTAGGATACTCGGCGCGAGCGGTAAGCTTTACCTCGTTTCGGGCAATTACAGGGATGCCAGAATCCGCCGCAAGAATCAACCCCTACCGAGGAATGCCAGGGTGTTTCAGAATAATGCGCCTGCGTCGCCACGGTAGCTCAAATGTTGGATAAAACTCGGCTTCGACCGAGCCAACCACCTCCAACCCTGCCGCACGTTAAATAGTGGTGTCTCTTCTCCGGCTCTCTAGATGTTCCCCACACGTTGACCCAGGTTGAGAACCACTGGCTCGCCATGTTATGCGTTTCACTGTCCAATTGGCCGCCTGATACGATCGAGCACGTGGGATTGGTGGCCGGAGGAACCGCCCCTAGACGAACGGAACAGCCTTCTTGGCCAACACAACGTCGTAAAATAGCACGTTTTCGAACTAGTGTTAGCTGGTACTTAGTTCACTCAAGACGTAACAAAATCGTGTGCGATTTCAGAAAGCGAAAATTGTTTTTCCAGTGCTATCCAGTGTAGATAGGTCCTAAATACGAGAGTCGATGACCACTAGAATCTGGAAAAGTAAGTTAATTTTGGATTCTGACAAGACATCGACTGGTCGGTTTTTGTGTAATTTTTCGGGTGATTGAATTGAAACTGATGGACAGTGATGGTAATAATGTGTGGTCGTTGGTTTCGCAAGTGAATGCATCCGAGAAGTGGTTTGGAAAATAGATGGTACTACTAATTATATATATTTCTCGTGATTAATTATACAAAACAAGTTCGTTTTTATGAGAGGAAAGGACTGTTTGACTGATAGTCCATTGTGCACAATAAGTCTAGCGATGGAATCCGAAATAACGACCGAAATGGATCCCCAGATCTTTTGCAAGGCGTCACAAAATAGCCAAGATTTGGTGATACCTAAACCAACAAGCTCTCAGACACATGGGAGACATAGTATAGAGTCGATACTTGGTATCGCTGGAAGGAAAAGGAAACACAGTGATGACGGCGGAAGAGATTTACAGGAAAATGCAGGTATAAAGGAGTTTTGCAGCCCATTTTAAGAGTAAAATTATTGCTTTTTAGGTTCTTCCAATTGCTTTTTGGCTTTGAAAATTCAATTCAAACCATAAATGAAATTAATTAAATTGCCAAAAAGTTGCATTTGTTATTTCCTAAGAAAAAATTTCCTACAAATTATAAAGTTATTAAAATAAGTGAACATATTATTGCAATGTTCTCATTCCTGTTAAAATGCAAAATTTAAATGCTCATTGTGTTCTGAACGTCGGTAAATTTTTATGAAGAAATGTTTCATAAGAAAAATTTTACTAACTATAAATCATATCTTTAGTTGGAAGAAATTGTAACAAATGTTTATCAATTGAACATACTGATACATTTTATAATTATTAAATCAAAGTGTTCTGAGTAAAAGCAGATGGAGTTTACTTCCGTTATACGGTGATTTAATTAATAGAATGTAAAATCTTAATTGGATGATTTGATTTGAAAATCAAGAAATATGTATAGAAAAATTATTTTACGTTTTTATATATTATTCCTCATTAAAGATTAATTCATTTTTATTCTGGAGTACAAATGAAGTAATTTTTATAATAAATACTTTATTAAATTTATTAAGTTAAAAATTATTATTAAAATTGATTTATTAAATTGATTAAACTGAACCGCTGAAATTTCACATAATAAGCATTAAAATTATATTGAATATCTTATTAAAAAAAAGTATGTAACGTATTTTGTACATAATTATATTATAGTCTCAAGCAAATTTCAATTATTTTATACGAATGATAAAAATATGATTAAAAAGTGCAGATAATTGAAAAATCATATAATTTGATTAACGTATGCAAGATTTTTATAGAGAAATTAATTTTTAAATGCATATTATCACTATTAGCACAATATAAAATTGAATAATGAAGTAATAAGTTTTTCGCGTGCGTATGAACAAATGCAAAGATTAAACCACAATATTGAATTATGTTATATTGACCAATACTGTTAATAAATTTATGTATAATATATATAAAATAATAATTATGTATAATTTGTTATACTACATTACTGTAAAGAAGTAATTAATGTTACACGAAAGAACATGTTAGTAATTGGTAATCAGTATTTATCTTACTACATGTACACTTTCTCCTAAAATAATCCTTCCATATGATACTGCTACGTTACAGCAATTTAATCACATCCGACGGATCACGAGCAGGTATAATAACAACGAATAAGTGACAAGTATAATCTTCAATAAGGAAATTGTATTATTACTCTAATAAGCAGACGACATACTTAAGATTAAGGCAAACTTATTTTATGATTACAATTACTTTTCATTATCTGTCATTATAATATTTATTATCATTGATAAACTTCTAGGTTAATAATTATGTATATATATATATTCAACAATTTATTTTATTTTTATAATTATATGCAACTAAATATATATTTTGCTGATTTTTGTAATAAGATTTAGTAGAAAATCTTGAAGATAATAAATGATTTTATTATTATTATTATTTTATGTACACTTTTATGTATACGTAAACGGTTAACATCATTAATCTTTCAATTTGTGAAAATTATACAGATTAAAACTATTTGTATTTAATATAAAAAACATAACCTTAAATTAATTCAAAATGTTGGACATTTGAAGCAATAAACTTTTATACAAAATTATGTATATTTAATAATTGTGAATTGTTTTTGTAGTAGATATTTAATTTTTAATTAATTGAATAATTAACAAAATAAAAGAGTTATTTGGTACTTCAATTACACTTAAATCATCTGCTTGATTTTATTTTAACAATTGTAAATGGAAACGTTTCTCTTATATATTAAATTACTTTTATATAATTACAATAACTATTTGTGCTAAATGGAAAATATTTGTTTATAGAGACTTATTCAAGTAATTAATTTTTGTTTTATTATTTTTTATGGACGATTTCTCATTATAAATTAATAATACGGTTCATAATTTGTTAATCAATTTCTTATATTATATTGATTTATAAAAAAGCCTTTGAAATTTACTATATAAAATTAATTTCACAATTTTTCCATTACTATGATTAATTGACTTTTGATTAATAAATAAATTTGTTCTCAGTGTACAATATTTTTAAATTAAAATAAGGTTTTTAAGTTCAATCAGTGAATAAAATTATAAATTCACAGTTATTTTTCAAATGAGATTGCCCGCTCATAAAATAATTTAAACTTAAATTATGTCTTCGATTTAATTGACTATAATTGAATTTCAAGAAATCATTAAAAAAACTTATCAATTTTTGCATACTTTGATTTTTTCAGTTGAATAATAATTGAGTTCAAAAAAAAAAGTTTTTAAGTATATATTTTCTTATGTAATTTTCTATACAGTTTAAATCATATAGAGTTGATACTGTATTTTAAGTAATTCACATTTTTTTAATCATCATTGAAAAACCATTGAATATTATTAGTTAAATGATTCAATTGTTTATAAAGGTTTAAGATGTAAAATCATAAATGTATAATTCTTAAGAATTTATCTTAATAGAAAAACATTTAGGTAAAGTAAAAGAATAAAGGTGTTATAGTCTTTATTCTTTAGGAAACATGAAATTGATATAAAAATATTTTTTATACATATTAAAAAATGTGCAATTTAAAAAAGTATTCAAAGAAGCTACATGTGCTAAAACTAAAATTGTTTAATTACAAAGTAATATAAATTGTTGTTGATAATTACCTTGAATTCAAAAAGAAAATAAATGTCATATCAATTTACGATAATAAACATTTAATTATTTAATTATCCTGTTTTTAAAATTCTGAAATTAAATTCTTGAAAAACAAGAATAATTATATCTACTACGCTAAATCACAACGATCATGCAAAATTTGTCGACGAGCTCGTTGCATGAAAGTGTGAATAATTAGCCGAGGGACATTCTAAAGATAGCATATAATTGAAAAATCGTTAGTTTCACATTTAATTTTTGACTTGCTTTTATATACCGTTAATTAAAATGCATTGCTCATCCCACAAAAAAAAACTATTTCAATAATTAGTTAGTTTTAGTTTGTGTGACATTGTACCCTATATGTATTTCTGTTTTATTTTAAAAAATGTATACTTTTTTATTTCTTTTAAAATTAATATCATATATCACTTTCAAAGAAAAATATTCCAAGAGTTGTATATTTTCATTTATGATACAATGTTCCACTTTTATTGCAACATGCAAAATCTGAAGTTGTTTTTCTTTTTTCATTTGATACATTGTAACTACTTTGATTCATATTCAAAATAGTTTTAAATTGAGGTAAGACAAGAATGGTAGTAAAAAAAGAATTAGACAGAAAAATGATGAAAAAATGAATGGAAGCAAAGTCGAAACGATTTTAAGCCAGTTTCTTAAGAGCCGAATTGACGTGTCGACTAATGGATCGCGTCATCTTTAAACCCCGACACTCTTTTCACCGCTGTAATTTTAAAACAGAGTTAACAGGTCTCTTATCCGCGCTAAGACTCAAGTATTTCGAATCACTTGCAATTAAATGCACGATGGTATATATGTATATACCTGACTTTCTTATGTGTTGGTTACTGCTGATTTATCTTTTTACTTATGCATTATACATACAATGTTTTATAATTATATTTTTTAATAATTTCAAAAAATTAAAAATCTTTTTCAATTTTGTTCAATTATATTTCATTAGTGCATTACCTTTTTACTTTTGTTCACATATTGATTAATAAAGCAACTGTTAATTTTACTCATTAAATTTAAATTGCATGAAATGGTTATTGTATTGCACACTTCAAGCCGAATTGATCTTTAACGTTTTATGTAATTATATTTACAAGCTTCGTTCATTTTGTTACATTTTTCACTTGGATAGAAAAGAAAAGGATGTACCTTAATTTCAACCAGTGGATGCAATTGCAAGACATTAAATTATTTCGCGTGCTTAATAATTTGAGAACAAAACGTCCGAGTTTTGTTTTTCTTATTTTCATGCGAGGCTCGTTTACGTCGATCACACGAAAATATAACGCTAAAAGTTTACACTGGTCTGTCCCGGAGCTCATTTCCCTACACGGATACCAAACCCATTGGGATCGATAATTGTAGAACAAGCGACACGAGTGTATCAAAAAAGGGTGAATAGGGATCCAAAATCGAATTACAGCCATCATAAAAAACAATAATCGAAACCGTAACAGAAATTCAGCATAACAATCTTTCTATTGTTACATTTTATTTTATTCATTTTTATCATTTTTATCTTTTTTTTTTTTATATAAATTTGCGTGCAATCAATCAAACGCGATTATTTTGCATATACCGAAATGAGATTACTCTTTTTTTTATAAATAAACTGAAATCGTTTAGGCAATTTTTGTTGCAACTCGATTAATATTAATTTACTTTTTTCGCACAAATATTTTTTTTATCCAGGTCAAATTAAATATATTTTATCGAAATTTTGTTATCATTGGCGCGGTGATTCAATTTTTTGTCAATAAATACATAATTTGTTGTTGTTCGTTGGTACAATTTTTTTTCTATACATTTATATTTGATACCCAGTAAAACTAATGGAAGTGCATTCACTGGCAGTGTTAATTATTACATTGTTTTAAATGGAAAAATCTATTAGTTGTACAATTTATTCGTCACGTGCTCGTTTCATTTTTGCCTTCATGTGAAGTGCTGGACAAACGATAGTAGACGCGATCGTAACAGAGATATTTAACGCACGCCACCAAACAATTAAATTATTAACCAACGGCGATAACGAGCCGCGGTGCATTGATTACTATTATAATGAACAACTCGTAGGGGTTTCCGAGAGAAAGAAAAAAAGCGCCGCTAACTTTGTATAACGCAAGGCAAATGGGAAATAACGAAAACTGCTTTTTATTGCCATCGAAAAAACTAACACGATCTTGTAACGTTAATTTGCGATGTAATGGGCTACATTTATTAAAAAATTAAACTGACAGTTAATTTCAGCGAAAATGCATTTTCAAAAATTATTTTAAAGTTCAATTTAGTTTCATTGATTTGTAACAAAATTATAATGGTACCTGACGTGACATAGTGAAATCATAATTTGGAATTTACTGCTAAAAACAAATGACAAATCAAAATACCACTCAAAAGAAAAGCAAAATAATTCTTAATGCAAAAAAATTGTAACTATAAATTAAATACTTTTGTACAGAAGTGTTTAAAACAGATATATTAAAACATTCATGATGTATAAAAAAAATATTACTTTTGAGCTTAAAATTGTTTTACTTTTTTGTAACTAAGTATATTTGATGTGGAAATAAAAGATTCTAAACTGATATGTGATCATTTCTATAAAATAATGTATTTAAAAGATTATCCTAAAGTGTCACTTGATTCAAAATCTAGGAGGAAAGACGATCTTTGCCCGTTAATCCTTGAATATAATCACGTAATTACGACCAATTATTCAGTTTATATGTTTATCAGGTAAATAACGTAACTTCTGACTTTGATCCAGTTTGAGGACGTTGACTCATCGCTAACGAAACTTAATACACATACTCACCAAGAACTCGATGACAGCTTAAGAACCCGCGCAAGAGTTCTTAAGAGGATATATTTTTATTCGCGCCAGTTTGACAATTTAATAATCACATCCCGTATGCGAATAATCGGCCGAAACTCGAGATGTTACTGTTTCTTATCGTTACCTTTATGTGAGCTTAATAATGAAATCTCTGGCTCATCGTAAAACTTAAACCTTTGAATTTGTATATCTTATATAAAATTAAAAGCTTAATAAAAGTTTAGCATCATATTATATACATTTATATAAGCTATAAATTATCCTTTAACTATATTGTTGAACAAATTCTGAAAATCGTTTTTGTGATCATTATAGTTTGTTACACAAAATTAAACAGAAACAAAAATGTAATCATTTGTAGTAAAAAATTCGAATTAACTATACAATAAATATTAATTTTTTTTATTATAATTAGTAAAACTTATTTTTCTGTAATATTTCAATAAAAAAGTATACTCACAGTTATAATAGTTGAATTGATGTGTATGTTTTTGCCAAACTTTTTGTTTTAATGGAAAGAGCTAAAGGAATAGACAGGCAGAAACCGCAGCTAGCGACGTTCCACGGAAAGACAAATTCTGTAATCCTCTTTGGTCGGCGAGTTAAACCCTCTGTACGACGGCGTGCCTATCACTCTTTCAATTTTATTTTGCTTCTCTCTGTATCCTCTTTTTTAGCCTCGCCCTGTGCTCTTTTCTTCGTTACACTCTCGGGCTGTATTCGATATTTTCAATCTAGAATAAAATAGATTTTATGGAATGACGCATTTGAGCGTTTCTTTAAGTGCAAATAATCTTGTATTACCTACAGAACAAAGTGTCTTTGACGAAAAATATATCAAACGTTATAGAAGAAAAATAAACGTTGAAATAAAATTTGCTAAATCTGCAGAAAGTTTTTTCAGCTAATGAAAACTGTTTTTTCCCAGCTTTTTTTCGACCATCTGAAAACACGTTTTTAAATTGAATTTTCGATTGTCATTTGTAGGATAAAATTTATATATACATCCTTTGTAAACCAATTCAATGCTCTTTAATCATTTCACAAATTCAGTTTCGTTGTGATCAATATCTTGAGCATTCGCATTAGCTAGAGGTATAACCTCGATAACACTCATTAACACATTCTAGTCAATCATCTTAACTGTCTAAGAGATAATATTATTATTAGACAACCCATACTATATGGTTGATTACTAAAGTGTTGTACCGTTAATTTAATTTTAAAGAAACATCTCTCAGACGACTCGTGCATCATTTAGACGATCAGATAAGATAACAGACAGATATTCTAACATCTATTTCGATATAATTAAGTACAATAAGTAATTGGCAGTTAATACGATAAGCCCATTAACAAACCAAACACCTCAAAGAAAGTCTACTTTTTATATCTAATTTTTGAATTTTTAAGTTATTTGAAATCTTAATCAAATTGAATCGCGTGTTATTAACTTTGATTTTTCTAACAAGTTGAGAGTCATTTAATGTAGATAAAATATATATCTGAATATATTGAACCTTATCTAACTTGTACTTTATTTTAAAACATTACATTCTTTTCTCTTTACTTTTAAAACAAAAAAGGAGTTCTTTATAATAAAATTCCAATAAAAACAAAACTCTGTAAATATGTATAATTAACATAAACGTCATTGTTATCTTAATTTTCACTCATCATTTTGTATTATTTAAATGAACAAAGTTATTTAAATTTATTTATTTAAAACAGATAATGCTCATAATGAAGTGCAATTATTTAAATAATTATTTATCGCTAATCATGAGTTTTCAAATATTCTTTTAATTTGATCATGATTTTTAACTACCTGAACTCATCAGCACTTTTATATCAATTAATTTACAAATTGATTTAACATCTCAGCATAACTGATTTTTACTGACGTATATCTCTGATAATTGTGTTGAATATAAATAGCGACACTTTTGACTTGACTAATATTACAAATTATTATACATTAACTGCGTCAACATTAAAATCATCGCTAATTATGATTCAGTTGTACATACAAGCATTATGATTAATAAAACCGGAATCTGAACAAAAAGGAGCACTCGCATTAATAATTCATATCAGAATAAATTATGTCCATTTCATTGTGGCGCATCAACATTTTTAAAACTCATTGACGGGAGAACATTTTTGTTCTTTCTTTTGATTTCTTTACTGGATATATAAAGCAACATTTAGTGAACACATTTGTCGATGAAGAATGCATTATACAGATTATAAGGAACTGTCAGTCGCAAAAAGGGAGTCAGTCCAATGAATTAAGATACAAGATGAGTGTGAGATTCCGTGGGCAGATTATCTTTACGCTCGCTTATTCGATTAGCCGATTTTGCCTCCGAGAGGAGAGCGTCTCAGTTGACTTAAAAAGGAGCCACATGAATATAAGAACATTCGCACCAACAGGTTTCAAATTATGGAACCACAAAATCTCGCAACGTTTGATCGTAATATTTACAAATCGAATAATCTAAGTCGAAAAATGATGCGAGCTCTAAAAGTGATTTTTTATTGTCTATTAATTGGCCGCAAGAACAAAAAGTTGACCACAAAATGGAAATTGGTTTAAAGCAATATTATCTTAATGCTGATCTCGAGTATCTTTTGGGTATTAACAGCGTTAATTCGACGTCGGATTAGTGTCAATTTAGTATCACGTCAAATTTATAATTACCATCAATTATGAGGTTTTCCGAGACGAGTTAATTTCTTTTTATTATTATTATTATTATTATAATTATTATTTTTTGTTTTCACAAAGTCAGTTACTTTTTGCAATAATTTGTTCGTTCACTTTACTGCGAGCTTCAATTTACATTTCAAAATGTAAATTATGTACACTTTTCATAAATGTTGATTTCGACACATCGCTCCGTCGGCCTTCGAACGACCAAAGAAGTGGACTTTCTTATTTAAATAAGTCCAACTGCATACGACATGGTGTAAGAGAGAGATAAAGAGTAAAAAAGAAGTATGAGCTCACAGTAATAACGCGATTAAGTCAGCAGCAAAATGAAAAGGCTCTCGCGAGATTCGGCCATTTATCGGCAATCGTGGCGCTAGCCATTAAGATGTGCCTTGCCACTTGCAAGAAACTATCCATTGTGCTATCTTTCTGTGTCGATCTTCTAGGTAACTGGCCCATTTAGAACGTGATGATTTTGATATTATTGCGCTTTTCCTGTGCTATGTAAATAAACGCAGTTCAGTGTCACTAATGTGATTAATTTGTACAGAATTTTGCAAAATATTAATTACGAAGGCAATAACGAAAAAATACATGAGAAACAAAGACAACTGCAAAAGAAATTGGAGAAGAGTAGAAATTCTATGCCACATCAGTTGTATTATGTAGAATTGAAACTTTGTAGAAAACAAAAAAGAATACCGTTAAAGTAGGATCATACATTTAGCAGGAAGAAAACTTCAAAATAAAAGTTTGTTAACATGAAAGTGGTTAGGAAAAAATAATTTTATTTGTCTTTATTTAAATGCTACTTGCGATGTGTGGTCACAATATTTAATGAAATTTCACATACAATGATTTTTGTGAGGAGAATTATTGTTTTAATGATGAGGCAATCAACAAAACAACCACATCTTTGACAGTTGCTAATCGAAACTCTAGACAATAGCGACAAAGGGTACAATAAGGTCGATCGAGAGCCCCCTACTGCTTTGGAGAATTTAATCACATTGGTTACTCTGCTCAACCGAAACCAATTAATCTGCATGTGCATAGAATATCTGTATACATATTATGTATACATTAGTGTATATTATATACTCTGGACTAACCGTAAGGTTATCGGAATGTAGTAAGTTATGACTTATTTTATGTTCAAATAAGTAAGAATCACTTTAGCAGATCAGAAATCAGAAAAGCAAATTTCAATAATGTGAAAAAAAGTTGTTTAGTAAATATGATTCAAAAATCCTTTAGAAATTTGGTTTTCAAATTCAAATTGCCGTAGGATATTCTGAAAAAAGTACTTTTAACTAAATTTAATTTATCATTAAATTTTAATATTTTTATCATAATCAAATTAAACCATACACATTTTAAATTGTATTTAAATGATAGAAATTAGATAATAATAAGTAATAGTAGATTGTATCTCAAAAGTGTTTAATTAACAAAATGAAAGGGTTTTAATCTTTAAAATTTTTCATTCCGTCTTTTGTTATAAATTTAAATTCAGTATGAAAATGAATTTTATTTAATCAAATAAAATTACATTGCAAAAAGAATTACATTAAATACAATTTATTTTAATGAAACAGTTCGAATTATACAAAATATGTCATATTATAAAAATTATTGCTGTAATGAATTTAATAATATTTAACTCACATTTTAATTTGATGTGAGTTAATGTAATACACTTTCTAAATTTGAAACTAAAAAATATTTTAAAAACTTGGATAAATATTATAAATTTATATTACAAAAGATATATTTGAAATATTTCTGATACAGTTTCAACATAATCTTACACCTACTTTAACTTGGTGGATTAAATGTCACAATTAATAAAGCGTTTTTGTAAGCAGAAAAAAGTAGTTTGAATTCCAATAAAAATTCCACATTTCGTTGAATAAAAAGCAGTTTTTTTTTGTTATTACTTCACGCATTTTAAAATTCAAATTAATTGATCGTTCTTCAATAAAGTAAACATTGTATTTCATTTTTCTTATTTGCATTTAATAACAATTAATGAATGCAATAATTTTTAGAAAGAATCAATATCAGAAAAGAAACAAAATACATTACAAGAATAATGTATTTTAAAAATATTCCTAATAAGAAGGTTAGAAAGTCAATTTAATACAGGTATATACTTGACGTGTACATATTAATGATATTTTAAATTTATACTACTTATGATTACCATCAATATGATTACCAATCTATTGGCAAGTAGTATAAATTGAATAATCAGCCACAACTTTGAAGCAGCAATGTAAATTAAATATTTCTTAAATTTATACCGTAGTATGATCCTGATGTCATTGTAACTAGTGCAAAATCCATGAAAGTTTAAAAATACAACTATTATTTTAATATTCATACTTTAATTTATCTTTATGCTTAATAGTACAAATTTCGTATACTTAGTTTGGAGGTAATCTCCATGTATAATTAAAAAAGTAATACAGTTTTTAAATATAGTGTTTAAACCTTCATATTTTAACAAGTAATTTTTTAGATGTTTTTTATAACATTAATTAAACATATAGTAAGTTTAAAGCTTAGAGCCCTTAAAATACGCACCCTAATGATAATATCCTACCTTAAAAATTCTTGCTGTTCTAAGAAAAATTCTATTTCGCTAAAAAAATTGAATTTCTATTAAAAACACTTGATTAAATTAATTTAAATATTTTCTTAAGGATAGACTACACCCCTAAAATCAACTAATCGAAAGAGATAAATTAAAATTAAGTCCAGCATGATATTTTATGTAATTTGTTGTGCTCTTTCAGATTCTGCAGTCAAAATTTACCTAAGACCTTTTATTATAGAGTTTTCAGATTCAAAATCAATGAAATATCAATTTTTTTAAAAAAAAGTCGCTTCATTTTTTTGTAGAGCAGGACATTTTTTCTTAAAAATATGTATTAACTTTATTTTTAATTAGTAATCCCCAGGAGGAAATAGATTGTACAAAATTCATAATACTGAAAATAATTTATAACGTTTAAAAATGCTAATAATTTGTTAATTCAAAGTTATATACACTAAAAATATTTGATTTAAAAGATTTTGTGGCACATTTAAAGTAAATTTTCATGTTAGACTTTGAATAACTTTCTAGATGTTCAAATAATGGTTGCTATGTAAACACATTCTTTGACACTTTGACAGTAATATTTTTATTTAAAACTGTATTAAAATACAGCTAATTTTAATAAGTTTTACAAAGTTTATTAAGATTTGAATTTACTTCTTAGAACATACTTCAGAAAAATGTATCTGACATGTATATTTCGATGTTAGCAACTGAACTCGATGTACAGCAGACAGAATTACCGGTTAGATGTTATATTAAATGTATTACTCTTCATTATGTTTCTTTAAATCGTTTTACAAAACAATATTTTCCAGTTCGTTATCATTGCTGGGTAATAACATTCGTGATTTTGTGTACCTCTGTACGTTAATTTGTTTGTAAGCTATTTTTCTGTAATGGGGAAACCCGGTATTTTTTTCTAAATGTACAAATGAGTATTTTCATAACTGCTCATACTTTTAATAAAATTGTCATACTTTCGAAAGTTTCTCATTAGAATATTTTTTTGGTGATTTACGTTATTTCAAATTTCATCATTGTAAATTTAGTAACAATTTTTTTAGTGTCAAGAAAAACCGGACAAAAATACTCTTTATTTAAATAAGAATGTAAATGAGAGAATTAAAAACATGCGGGAAGGTAAACTGGAAAATTCTGAAACAACTGATTCACAATACATTTTGATCGATTTTCATAAACTCAGAAGCCTATTTACAAAATTGAAGTGTCTAGACTACAATGAGCCGAATCTTGATGTTTAATTAGAAAAATTTCAGTGCAGTTTTGTTAGAAAACTTCACGTGACATGTGATAATTGTTGTGATATGCGTTCTGATTACGAAAAAGTGACAGAATTTACGTCGTAACGTGTAACATAAAAGAAAAACTGTCTCAAGTTTGATCTAAACTTACGTGCTTCTCTTGCTTTTACTTATATGGGCGTAGGACTTGCTGCAATAAAACAGTTGGGAATATTTTTGAATTCTTGTGTACCCTGCAAAACATCGTATCAAACATATCAAGAAACCCTACATGCAGGTTATGAAAAAGTAGTGAATGAATGCCTTGAAACTTTCCAATCTATTATAAAAATGCATATCGAGAACTGCAGTCCGAAAATGAAAATGCAAACATCAACAACTATACAGATATAGCAGTTAGTTTTGATGGCTCATGCTTGACTAGAGGGTTCAAATTAAAACAAGGCATAGCATGTACCATTGATCTAATCACAGGATATGTAACTGATTTTGCTGCAATGTCAAAATTCTGTCATAAATGTGTATTAGCAAAGAACAAATTCGGTGCTGAAGCTCCAGAATTTGAAGCTTGGTATGAAGAAATTTGGATGCGCTCATTAGATTATGGATTGAGGTACACGACTATGCTATCTGACGGTGATTCAAATTGTTGTTTCTTTTTTGCTATTTATAATTTTTACAATATTTTTATAAATTTGCAGACTTAGAAGTGCATTAGAAAAAGCAGTGAAAGAATGTCGTTGTCGTGGGGTCACTTTAGGTAGACCCGGAAAAGGAACCTTGAAAAAAACTACGATTGAAAAATTGTGTTCTTTTTACAAAGCAGCCATTTATAATAACAAAAAAAAACTCTGAAGGTATGAGAAAAGATATTTTAGCTACGTTATAGCACTCGGCATCAACAGACAAAAACAAAAAAACATCAGTATTGTTCAACTGGTTTATGGTTCTGGTGCTTCTATCAAAAAGCTGTAGCTTTAGGAGAAAAACCTGGAAAACATGATGATAATATAACAACTTCAATAAGAGAAGACTTTTTTGATAAACTTCTTCCAATTTATAATCGACTATCATCAATTGATCTTCTAAAAAAGTGTTATCAATGTTCTCAAACGTAAATGAATCTATACATCATGTTGTATGAAACATGTGCCCAAAAAAAATTTCTGTATCCAAAAGAAGAGTAGAAATTGCAGTGATAATAGCAGTTACAGGATTCAATTTTGGTTGCTGCAGAATGATTACATCTTTATTGGAAAAATTAAGCTTGCAAATTGGAGAAATTACAGTTAAAACAGCTAGACAAAAAGATACTAAAAGACCTGTTCAAAATGATAAAACCAGTACATTAGAATTCAAAAAAACAAGAAAACAGACAAATCTAAAAGAAACGAATAATAACGGAAAAGATACGAAGAAAGATGCAGTTTACAACGCTGGGGATTTCTGAGAGATTATTGTAAATACATTTTGTTGTTAAAATTTTTGTAGAAAATCAAATCATTAAAAGTTGCTGTTTCCAATGTTAACTACGTTATTCTATAGAATTTATTGTACTCCATTGAACTACACTTTTTCTAAATACCAATTTTTTATTTCTATAATGGAGAAAATAAAGATCCATCATTATTTTTAGCGTATATAACTTTGAATTAACAAATTATTAGCATTTTTAAACGTTTTACATTATTTTCAGTTTTTATGAATTTGTTAAAATCTATCTCCTCCTGGGGATTACTAATTAAAAATAAAGCCTTTCCATCAGCTGATTTTAGGGGTGTAGTCTACCCTTAAGAAAAATACTGCTAACTTTCGGAGAGTTATTTACAAATAAGAAAACGTATACAAAAAGAATAACATTCATCAGGTACTACACAAAATTTGAAATTATTATCAGTGCAATAAAACTGGTAATACTATCTCGGATATTCTGCAATAGCTTGCTATTGATTGTTGTTGATAATTAACTGGCGCAGGAAAGAGCAGATACGTCAATCAGGAGCGCTAAGGCGAGGTTATTAGGCTGTTGGTTAACTCGCCCAGCGAAGCTCCGCAGCGGAGAATACTGCAGGCTCACCATTGAGCTACTCCATTACCTTCCACAATTCAATCTAATGCATTGCGCTCTGATGCGAGAGAACCTTAATTATGCAGTTAATGAGAGAAAGCCTACGTTGAATATATCCTTTAGATGAAAGGGATTTCAAACAAGAGATACATGTATGCAAAACAATTTGACTACTGGCACAGTTGGCTTTAGCAAACGCGATGTGATTGCCATTTTACCTGTTCGAGACATGTCACAGACACATCTCGGACGTCCCGCTGACCGTTCTTTGTCAACCCGTAAATTAGAGCCAATGTATTTGGTTCAACCTTTCGACGCTTGATAGTTTTGATTTGTCTCTTTCAGTCACTACATTGTTTCACTTTTGTTACAATCATTGCATTTATTGAACTGTTCAATACTTTAAATAGTATAATAGCTGAGGATATGCTTGTATTATTGTCTGAAACAACTCTTTATATAATTAAAGAAAGGAGTAAATTAATTCAGAAAGAAAGTTTTGACAAAACAATTAGCTTTTTTAGATTGAAAATTATTATTATAAAAACCAACAAATCTAACAAAACTAACAGTTGAACATGACCAAATCAATTCTTTAGACATCAACTGTAACCCTCGATTACATGGCAAAATTTTGTTCTTCTATTATCGTACCTAATCCAACAGTATTTACCAAAATTCAACTCGACTAATTCTACGAAATTCTATTCGATCAAAATGAACGCGGTCAAAGCAATTTGGGTTGTTTTCCAATCAATGAACAAATACGTGAGCTTTCAAATATTGGTCACTTATCCATTATCAATATTAGCAAATCAATGAATCTAATGCAGTTATATAATTTAGATGAGTACAATGTTCTCTGAAAACTGTGTGTATGCCTGTTTCAGCAATTAATTGTTGTCTCAACAATAAATAAATTACCATGTAAATCACGTTTGTTTATTGTAACTGATTGTTTAACATTTTGTGTTATTTAAAATAATCATGGACTGTGTGCATATTATTCTGAGAGAAATTTATTGAGTTTCATATCAAATTTGTCTCACTAACTTGCTTTGTTCGCATCTCAGCTCGACGACAATGTCCCTCGTTTTGCTCTAAGTTTCCCCTTTTTGCCCTTCTCAAATGAAATTATAATCTCAATTTTGACAATCTAATTTAATTTCATTCAATCACAAAGTAATAATCATACTCAAAATAAGTCATTTATAGTCCAATTTTTATGCGATTATCATTTACGTAACATTCAATTCTAATTTGTAATTCAAATCCATTCAACTTTTTTTTGCACTCAAACATTAACAAGAACAAACTCAACACATTCTTTTCATTTATGTTGATATAAAAAGTTTACTTTTTATTCTGAAATCAAATTCAAAGTTTTCAATCTTATTGATTCTTTTTGTGTGTATACAAAGATGTAAAACATTTGAAGCAAAATTTTGCAATAAATTTTTCATCGAGGACTTCATTTCATTGAATGTTTGTTTGTTTGTTTTTTTTTTTTTCGAACATGTTTTTAAAATTAAAAATTTTTCAATCTGAAAAATATTAACTTTGAAAAAAAAATTCATTGAAAGGTGAGAGCAGCGGCAAATCCACGGGAGGCGGAAGTGATGACGACGTACCCGGGGGTGTTGACGATATAAATAACGGAAAGAAGAAGCACCGACGAAACAGGACGACCTTCACGACTTACCAGCTGCACGAACTGGAAAGAGCCTTTGAAAAATCTCATTACCCCGACGTTTACTCGAGAGAAGAGCTCGCCGTGAAAGTAAATCTTCCTGAAGTACGCGTCCAGGTAAGTTTTCAAAATGTCTATACCTATATTGAAAGCATATTACGAATCTTAGCTCTCTCGCCAAAGCAATTTGTATGAGTTTAATTTTTAAATTGTCTTTATCTTTTTTACGAAAAAATAGAATAACTTATAAGTTTGTTTCTGTCAAATTTTATTTAATTAAAAAAATGTTTTAAACAAATGTCATTTCTATAATACACAATTGAATTCGTTAGATAGAATAAATAAATGTTAACTCACTAATTATGAGTTTTTATTTGAAACGCGACTCTATGTAAAAAGAGATCGTTAATTAAGACATGCATGCAAGTAATTAATGCTAAATCGGGATTTTATTATGAATTTAGTGAGTCGTGAAGTCGTAACATGGTCTTGTCGCGCCGTTTCCGTGCAAATAATCGACGTGGCAATCGCTGCCTGATGTCGGCGCTGCGTATTAAACTAAATTAAATTAATTATGTGCGTGGCAACGGTAAAACTACGCCGTCGCATGCAGCAACGCATCGATTAGACTTTCCACCCTTTCTGTGAGCCCACTCTACCCTGTACTGTATATTACACGTTTGGCAATAAAACACCTGCCCCGAAAACAAGATAACTACATTTTATTACGATCAAAAAGTAAACAATAGTTTGCATCACCAGTCCATTAATCTTGTTAAACCGAATAAATGCAATTTTATTGTATGCCTCTTGATGTATTCTTTTTTTTGTTTAATTTAAAATAATACACAATTTAATGTGCAAAATCTTTTTCAATTTATAATACAAAGCCAAAGTATCTGCGATCAACTTTTGCTAACTAATAAAGCTTGCATTACATTATTAATTACGTTACATTTACATGCTAAAATTGATCAGTTAAGCTATATAATTAGTCATGAATCATTTACATTATAAAGTTTCCTTGTAACTTTACGTAATTATTCAGACTTATTACAAACACAGTTTTTATGACGCAGGGCTTATAAAGTAATTATTAATTTTATCCTCTTTCTTGTGCGTAATTTAATTTTTCTCCTTTTTTCTACTTTATAAAAGTAATGATTTTTTTAAGTCATTCAAATTAACTTATTCTCGTCTTTTATACGTTATTACTATTCTTTTAAAAGCAACTGAAGTCCTTTACTTTCAATTAAAATGCTTGTCATATATTTTTTTTTTTTTTTTTATTAACATCAAAATTCAGATCAATTATTGTTACTGTTAAAACGAAGACAAAATGTTATAATACAAAAAGAAAAAAAAGATACTATCTTAGAAGCGACTCTCATTAAGTCAACACTTATATAAAAATGTTTTGAAAACTTGTTTTAATAAATATTTCTACGAAATGTCTGAAAGGTAGAGAGGACGCGCATTACCTATTTTCGTTTCTGCATTTAGTGGCTCATTATTCGGCACAACGCGACGGACGGCTGCGTAACCTAATCCCATAAGCTCATTACAGCCACAAGAAGTGGAACCCCGGACATAATAAAGAGAAAATAATAACGTTAGTAGCGAAAGACAATACTAAACGAGATTCGGCCTCGTCAATTTTTAATTGATAACACGCATCAATACTGTCGCCCGTCTAGATTTATTAGAGTTAGGGCACAAATTTTCACGCCTCGAATGGGAATCGACGTCAAATTGGTTAGTTTTACGACAGACGAGACGGCTTGTACGACGATATCGACAGTCTCCGGGTCACGAGATCCACCAATTAATACTGGCCTTATACACTCTCTCGCTTTTCCCTTCTTCTCTATTAAACACTAGTCACATCCTGGTTATTCGATTATCCCAAATCATGCCATAAGTTCTCCAACGTTGTAGCTTATTTTTATTTAATTATTTTATTTTTTTGTCAGTAAATTATAAATTATACAAAAGTATAAAGTTAAGAAAAATGGAGAAAACAAAGAAATTTATTTCAAAGTTAAGAGTTTCAGGATACAAATGTTTGGAAACTTTGATATTTTAAAATTTTTGGATCTTCACATTTTAATGAAGCTCTTAGCTGATTAGAGTCGATAACGGTTATTTCTTAATAAATTACACTTATTTCAAGTAATTTATAAGTACATTTCGAGGAATTGTGGAAAAGTGAATTAAAAAAGTATACTTTGTCTTGTTATCTGAAAAAGTTGCATTATTATTGAGAAAACGTTGTTATGTGTTTTTGAGTTCATGTAGACACGACACCAATAACGATAATTTAACTCCGAATTAAAGTTAAGTGCCATTTCCCTTTCTGCTATTTTTTGCAAGGGTGAAAGCAAACTTCGACACAATCCATTATATTTATAGGACCATTGTCGGGGCGAGCATTCATTACCTTCCTGTCACGCGAGTAAACGTAACCCACGAGTTAAAAAGCACAAGATAGTAACGGTAACGGCTAATTTGTCTGTTTGGTAGTCTGCCGTGTAATTTGCAATCGATATTAAACTATCCTTCAACTAAATTACGGACAAGAGAATTATATTTTAAGTATGTTGACTTGATTAATCAAATAAAACATAAATTAACGAAGATCTTACTTGAATAATTCAATCTTAAGAGTAATAAATCGTGAAAAATTATGTGTGAAAAAAGTGCTGCGTTTAAACAAAAATTAAGAAATTTGGAAAGAAAAAAGATGAAACTGCAAAAAATTATTAAACTGACTTAATATTAATTTTCTATAAGTATATTCTGTTTCTAAATAAAAAATAACAGCTTTTCATGACCGAAAAATGTGCATAATTTTTTGTTCATGATCCCTTGACACGGTATTCAGTGTAATTTGATTTATCGAGATATCGAGTGCAATTTTTCCCACCAATTCCGGAATGAAAAAAGACTTATAGTGTGTTATACAGCCGCTTACATATGATATTATTATTGGCTTGATGTTAAGCTTATGGTTCATGCTTCAACGGTTGTTAACCACGACAGGGGAAAACGAACAAACTTCTGAATCGAAGGGATTACTTAATCCAATAATTTTTTCAAATGTCTATTAATTTTTCCGCATTAACTATATGCTTATTATTATTATTATTATGTTGATTTACATCAATTACCACACAATTTATAAATCAAAATACTAATACAATTTTTCCCCCAAAAGTTGCATCAAGAAAACCATAAGCAGATATTTTAATGGTTACCATAAATTAATAACAAGTAAATGTTACTCAGACAAAATTTAAAAGTTAACAAATAATTTTAATGTCAAAAGAAATAAACGTAGTCAATCTTGATAATATAGATTTATCAAGTTCAATTCTTTCTTACTTTTGGGTAATTTTTTTTGTTTATACCCTGTCAGGTTTAATACGAACAGGTGGCAAAGATCTCACGGTCTTTGCTGTTGCTCTCAAGGGGGCAACTAAGGCGTTGTTCGCGCCCTGCCGTGGCCATTATCTTATTTTCCGCCTGAAAACATTACACCCACAAGAAAAACGACCCTCCCGCGAAAGGTCCCCGCATGTCGTGACAAACTTCATGCCAGCTATCAGAGGTATTTGTTCGCGTGATATGTATGTGCGAGAAGTACAAAAAGTTGCATTAAGTGCAGTCGCAAAAATGATCACGATCTTTTAGAGGATAAAAGAAATAATGAACTTTCAAGTAGCAGAAAATTGAATGAAATTAGAAATATTTTTTTCTTTAACTATATTCTTTTAAAATTTGTATTGCTCAAATTACAATCAACATGCACTCATATTGATATTGAGTGTGAGTAAAAATAAAACAAATTAATCAACATTTTTTCCAACTTTGTATAGATTTATTCACTGTGTAAAATTAGAATTCAGATAGAATTCCAAATTCTAATTATGCAGACAATTAGCTCTACACATTGTTGACATATTATTTTCTTGACTCATAATTTTTTAATCAAGTATTTGCTCATGTAATTTTCACGTTGCATTAGCTTTTGCAGTATGAAATAACAAAAGCTAATTTGCTAATTTACTTTCTTTCTAGATTTTTTCAAAATTTCATGTGCCAACTTTTGTTTAACAAAATAAATTAGCCGTCACGTTCAATTTGCTCAAGTGTAATATAGTTGAGTGAAGTGCACTGACTTAATTTTGAAGATTTTAACCCCTTGTGTAACGCCGGTTAATAGTTAAATCTCCTACCAAACCGCGACTTGCCTACATGAATAGACACTTACAACTATACACACAGGGTGCTAAACTCTTGTAGCGTCGTCTAACAAGTAGGTATTATAATTACTGTCTTTACGTAACTCAATATTACCATCCCTCTTTCCCCCTTAACCCTTCTCGTGCATTCCAAACCCTGCTCCCCCCCCCTCCTCTTGTACTCCAAAAACGATATGCTAAACTCCGCTTAATATATAATACTGTTAATAGGCGTGGAATGGTGCGGGACATCCCGCTTCTATTAATTGCACTTCACCCTAAATGCAAATTGTTCAAAATTGAGCGAGGGCTCCTCGAATATTTGGAAACTCCATTACGGACCAGTCCGTGTGTCCTTTGGTGCGACGCGACGCCGGTCGAACGTTGGACGAAGGATACCGTAAGACGCAGTGGCTTCCTATCTGCCGGCAAATTTAATGGAAAATCAAGTAATCGAATAACCCTGCTCGTACTCTATCAGACAAAAATTTTAATTACAACTTCGACAGAGAAATCAGATTATCCGAGTACCGTACTGGCTTCATTCAGTTGTATATTTCGGGTTAATGTACCAGTTATGTACAGTATAGCTGTAAGTAATGAAGACCTAGAGCTCTTATTTGTCTTGCGATTGAACGAAAGAAGTGACAAGAATCCGAGTATTAGCTGTCCATCTGTTCTGAGGTCTGCAGCTCAATTAAGTACTCTGTTTAGTCTAAAAAGGGTTGGGGCACCCTCGCCCGAGCATCAATCATGTCGGCAACCCTTTGTCAAGGATGATTTTGCTCTCTATTGAGACGAAGTGTTGTGCTCAAATACAAAAACACTTCATTTGGCAGATTAGCTGTTAAACACCAAGGGTGATGCTCAGAGGAGAAGTTGGCTTGCGAGGGTGGATGGGATGCGTCTTTTCGCGCTTTTCCAAATATCTCATGCCATTAACCCGACTTTGGTTAACTTGCAGGTTAACCTACCGAATTTCTTTTCATCCGCCACATCAAATAACAATTTATCCCTAAATGAATTCAACGAAATAACCTCTTTTCTATTGGGAACAGCTGCATTCAAACTAGTTGTTTGTTTCTACAATAATTTTCGAAGACGAAATTGTGCAAAAGGAAAATAAGTCATGTTTTTCAGAATATTATGTTTTGCTGATGTATATTTTCTCATATACAAAAAAACATATAAATTACTCATTTTTACCCTAGTCTTGCAAGAAAACAGTTCTTTACGTTCCAATGATTGACGAGCATTGAAAATAATCTGCACCTTTCCGCTACCGATTGTGTCTAAATTTGTCTCTTTCACAATAAATTTCCAAGTATTCACATTTGTATACTAACTTGACTCGAATTTCTATTCAGACAAAACTGTACACAATGCAAGATCGAAGCAGCCGTCTTACGCAAAGTTTTCCCTGGAATCATAGTATCTATGAGATCAAATCTCGAAAGTTTAGTGTTACTAATCCTCGAACGATTGCTACATTCCTGCTGGTGCGCGAGAGTCCCAAACTTTGAAACGGATATATTTTCAGCGAATGACATTTACAGAGCGACACGGAGCCAGGCGGTGCGCTACCTTTGTAAAGGATCCTCTTGCATTTTGCATCTCATGAGACAGTCGGCGCAACTGCAGCGTAACTCGAAATATGATCTCCAAAAAGCGAGCAGGAAGGATCGATTGTAGAAGGCGGTGGAGGACGAGAGTGAAGATGTAAAAAAGAAGACGAAAAGTGAAAGGAACAAGGAAGGCGAGCCAATTGAGGAACTAAATACGTTTGTACCTGAACCCGACAATGGGACCCGTAATTCGATTACAAGGACCGCCAGCTAATTGTTAATTGCTGCCCTCGTACGGCAGCGCCGCCGACAAAGCTTGCGCGATATTATACGCATTATTAAAACGAGCACACTGGCATTTCCTATATGCTGTAGACCTAGTCCACGTGTAATAAGAGCGTATATTAAACATTATCGTGAAACCTCCCTTACCTTCGTGGGAAAACTGCTTCTGTGACGAGGCGATGTCGAGTTTGCGTTTCCTCGAAAGCAGGCCAGTTGGATATGTTAGCAATGTTCACAGTATTAGAACTTCACTGCACAATGAAGCTCAATCTAATGCTACAAAAAATGTTCACTCAAAATAACAAAATTATCAAAATTACACTGGGAGAAATGGATTGTCAAAATAACAGTCTTGCTGTTACTATTGATTGAATAATAATATAATACGTTTAATACGTTTATAATACGCTTCACTATTTAAATTTAACATATTTCATCATTAAAATTAACTAAAAGAATTCTTGCAGGTTATGTCATGACGATTTTCAATTTAAATTTAAAAAACAATTTTGTTAACCAAAATTTATTTTGTTTACGTTTAAATAGTGATATTTCAATTTTTTTGTTCTACATTGATTTACTTACATATATTAACATTGAAATGTTATGTATTTGTTTTACAGTTCATAAATCGTAGAAACTTACAGTCCGCGTCGTAATAGTAACAGTCAAAACTGCTATTTTAACAGTCCATTTCTCCCAGTGTAATATTAGAAATTCTAGACGCTTTTGAAATTAAGTAATCAGTTAAAATACTAGATTTCTAATTAGATAATTTTGGAGAAAAAATACATGTCTGCATAATTTAATATTAACGCCAGTTAAATTTATTTGTCCATCCAAACAAATTAAATTTTCTTATAATCATGAAAAGTAAAACTGTGCAGATAAAACAGAGTCCAGCTTTGAATAAGTCTACAGCAGTTTTATTTGATGATGATGCAAAAACTGACGGCAGAAATGTATTAGCAATTTATACCACTAACCGTTAAAAATCAATATAATTATGTTACATGTATAACCCAATTAAAAGTTGACTTTTATACAACATTTGACTGCTAAAACAACAAACGAATACAGGAAGGCAACACAAAATCAGATAATAATGATACCATCAGAATTCCCTAGAGAGTAAACCCGAGCATCTCAGTTGCGAACAGCCGATGATGTCAAAAGCAACGGCACCGTTGCCCTATCATAAGAGAAAAGCAGCAAGCCTGAGATATATATCCTGTAGAACCGACTATTAATTTGGTTCCCAGGACACTGAGTGACGAAAGGTGGGAGCGAAAAACGCGAAAGAGAAAGAGCGAGCGAGCCTTCGGGGCTGCGGATTACCTCCTGGTTTGCGCCGTTGTCGGCCCTGCCAAGTTAATAATCATCAAAAGTCACAGTGTTTGTCGAGGGCAGATCTACGCCCTTTGTGCGCCTACGCGTGCTCCTGACGCTAATATGACTCCGCCGAGCTTTATTACGAGTTATTAGAGCTGCTACACGTCGTACCATTTTCATCGAGAACAAATATTGCCGCTTTACATATGACATGAGTATTTTTTAAAAACTTTCTCGTCTGTAGGGATTCGTTGATTGGATACATTTGTTCAATTAACATTTTTTTGTCTCTGATAAAATTTAATCCTGTTAAAATTGATATTTAGTTTTCTGAAGCTTTTTCTAGAACAGATGTGGATTCAATTGAACGTTTTTATAGAATAAATAGTAAGTTAATCAAATTGTCCAATTAGGAAATGATTTATTTTGAAGATTATAAGAAGAAAACAAAAAATGCTGCACTTCATTTTGTACGAGTAAAAAAGTGTAATGTGCGTTAAACCTGAAACTTCTCCATGAAGTCAGGAATACAATCAGGAAATTAATCAATGTGTCCTACGGCTCTTTGCACCTGTAACAGCATCACAACAGACTTAGTCACATAATGCAATCAACTCCATGGTTTTTGCTCATCAATTTAGAAATGATCATTTGATAGATTCTCGCATAAGACAATTATCGGCGTAAATTGACTATCAAAATTACACTGATCGGAGGGGAAATCTCTTGTTTGCGTGTTAACAATATATTTAACAAACTAATACAATGATTAATAAGTCATTTTCTTAATAATTTTGAAGCATTACATTTTTATTTCAGTTATAATCAAGGTCTTTTTTATAATTGGATTTACCATATTGTACACTGAATAGAAAAAAAGAAACGAAACTATTTCTTAACCTCTAAGTGGAAATTTATAATTGGGCTACTGTTGGACCAATATTGTAAATATGGACCCAACATTGTATTCCAAGCTTGGATTAATATTGAAATATAACGCTAATTCACATTGGCCCAACATGAATTTCCAATATTGAATTAATATTGTAAACAATATTGTACCAATATTAAAATTAGCAAAAGATTCATGTATATTTGTTTATTTGTTAACACGAAATAGTTATTTTTTAATAACATTGTTAATAAATGAGCCCAGAATGCATAAATGTAAAAAAAATTGTTTTACTAGCGAAATGCGTGTATCTCAATGTTAAATCAGTTTCATGTAAGCGTTTTGCCCAGGTGGTTACGCTCTCCGACTGATACTCTGTAACACGCGAGTTCAAATCCTCGACTAGGCTAATATTAGTTGGGTGAGTTTGAATTAGCGTTCCAGTTCAATATTAATCCAAGCTTGGAATGCAATGCTACGCTAATATTGTTTTTTCTCTATTTACATTGACAATTGATTGAATTTTTCCCTTGGGACTATGAAACAGAAATTTTAGCATAAAGCTTTGCACACATAACTCCCATTTGCATGTTGTCTACGAAAATCTCTATATATTTGTAAAGAATCGTTGAAATAGAACGACGAAAAACTCTGCCCTATTTTATTATTCTATGCTCTATGACCTATGGCAACCAAGGACCGCGTACTGACATATTCAGAACTAATCCGTCCCAAGTTTTGTGCTGCACAATGAATGCATTCAGACCACAAAATTGAGAGAGGATAATGAAAAAGGCGGCAAGACAATGCCGACGGTGTCAAAATACTCAGACCATAAGGCTAATTTGCTGAATTACCGATGGATAACGCATGGCACGAGGCACCCTCTTGCACCGAAGAAAAAGAAGTTGTGTTTGGAAACAACCGATGTCATCATGACGTGTGCATTATATCTTCTCTTATAACAAAAAGAGGACGAAACACCGACAAAGCATCGTGCCAGCTTAAATCCATAATGTAAAATTTTTTTTTAACACAAATGTACTAAATAAATGTAATAATTAATTATGTTTTAAATAAACATTCAAGCAAAAGTGCAGAAATGCATAAAATACAAACAAAAAATCTTAATATTTTTATTTTTGAATAGCAGTTTTTTTACTATCAGAAAATAATTACTTAAGTAATTATATTGAACAAAAAATATCGTCACGCTATATCAAAGTTGTTTTTCTTTCTGTACCTAATTAAAGGCCCCAAGATCCAAATTTCATTCCCACGTAACAATATTGTTAGATTGACAAAATTTGCGAAGCGATCCGTACGGAAAACATTGAATGTCGTTTAGTGTAATCAAGTACACGTGTACATTGTAGTCGTAGATTGCACAATGAATACAATGAAATTGCACTAAACAACACGTTGAAGAGAGCAAAATGTTATTTCAACGAACAAACGGATGCCGTCAAGACGAGTCTGCACAGTTGCATTGTAAAAGTGAAATCGCTTCGTGTTTGAGACGTTATTTGTAGCACATTAGTATTGTGTTGCAGAAATACGGGGTCAGGTCAGGGCGTTGGAGTGTTTAAGGGTGATTACACGCAACGACAAGGGTGGCTTTATTGGAGCTGGCTGACGGCGGTTCTCAAACATTCTTCCCTAAGAGAAAATCACAATAAAAATCAGCCCAATTTCTCGTCTGTAAACCTGAAAGCTGTCTTAATAATAATGTTAACTCATAAAATAATTGTTCTATAATTATAACTTTCCTTTGTTTTTTAACATTATTTTTATAAATAAGATCAGAAATCGTTTATTTTTTTATTTAATTTAATATCTACTTGAAATGTTTATGGATAGTACATTGAACGTTTTATGATTTGAGATGATGAAGAGTGCAACTGAAATTTTTCGAAAAAAGTTGGCTTTTAGCGTAACTAATCAGACATGAGGGGAAATTGATTGAGAACGACTGTGCGGGATTGAATTTAGTCGACAGTTTGACAGGGGTGGTTATAAAAAGCGTACGAATAATAGACTCCAACCCTCTCCAAACATGTCCTTCCACGCATACCACGAGCCATGGCCCGGAATCGAGAATCCGTATCCCTTTAGAAAACACTCTTGCATTTATGCGCGGATGAATCCGTAATAATCGGCTCGCGATATGTTTTCTTATTTGAACAGTTTTACTGAAATTCAAGTGCGCAAAAAAAAACATCAGTAATAAATAAATTGATAAACAATATTTTCTAATGACCTAAAAATGAAGTGTATAATTTAATGAAACAAAATTATTAACTTTTTCCATTTGAAATTTGTTCGTAAATTTGTAAAAATAAAATAAACTTAAAATTAAATTCGTTCATTAAATTTGATTAGCTGAAAAAAAATTCAAAGCATTTAATGAAAAAAGAACATTTTATGCGTTATATTCAAGATTGAATTTTGATTAATGGTTTTATTAAATCTCGGTTGGTCTTAACGTAAAACGGTATATAAGTTTTGATGAAAGATTATGTACCTGAAAGAAATCCCAAGTAATTGGAAATTTGATACTTGTGAACGCTTTTATGATTGATATAGATTATTTGATTGAAGATATTATTAAATTAGTATACCAAAACAGGAATGTGTTTTTTATGAATCACAAATGATTTTCTATCAATTTTCAATTTTTTCTAAAACTTTAACAAAATTCTACAACTTTTTTTTTCTAAAACCCTGACAATACTTTTGAAACAATTTAGATTTTAAATAAATATTTTGCGGGTGGTCTTAAACGCTTACGTTTCTTTTATATAGAAAAAAAAATTAGAAACATCACACTACTCTTTCTAAAGGGTTAATGCCGATAATCCCGATCAAGTGAAGGATCACTGCTTTTTTAAAAGCTTATTAAAATTTGCGGAGAAAAAGTGGCTGTGCGATTGACGAAGAAGCGTGAGATTTGTCATGACACGTTCGCCCCGTCGCGTACTCGCGACTCTTTTGAGGAACCGCTATGAACAATGGGCAAAATCTGTTAATACACCCGGCTTTGACAAAGTGCTCGTTCCTGCGTAAACACCGGGTATACCTTTTACTGGCGTTAATCCGAATCGGACGAGAGTCACTATAATGCGCTCACCCCAGCGGAATGATTGAACAGCTAAGTATGCGTCTACGAAAACTGATTTCTCTCGCGATATCTAGCGTGCCATTGTAATTCAAGTGCTCATCGCCGTATGTTACTCCAAAATGTCCTTTATCATAATGTCGCTACACTTTTCTTCGTTCGTTCAGTGTAGCTTGAAAGTATATTTGACAAATCAATAGGAATATATTTGTTACGTATACCCTACTTCAGTCTGCTAAAAGGAAAACGGAAAGAAGGTTATTATGTTCTTAAATGAACTGAGAAATAGTTTGAGGATAAAACTAATTTTTTTGTTCGCAATGGTGAGATTATCTTGACACAAAAGTAATATTTTGTTGAAAAAGTATTTCACGTGTAGAGCACGTTTGGTAGGACGTATTTTGTACTTTTATATTGTAAATCCTAGTAGAACTTGCTTATAGTTCTATGCCTACTGACTTTGTCTTAATTAAGTTCTCCTATTTCAAGAGACAGATGAATGTTAGATTTCGAATAAACCTTTAATTCGACCCTAATTCGAAATATGACGCTTTTGTATGTACGGTTCTTTTTTTCGAATTAATAAGCTATTCTGTGTTAGAAATTTTAATCCAATTCATACAGTCATATATAGGTCTTATGAATATTTATTAAAAAATTTCATATCACATCACTTTTTGTTATTTCCGGCCAATTAATGAAAACAGAATGAACACAATGAGTTTCGTAAATTACGGTCTCATTGAAGACTATATTTTGAATATTGAAGTTTATATTTACATTTATATTCAAATGAAAACTGAATCGGGTTTTGCTATACTTTTGAATTATTAATAAAACAAACAATTCATTACAATGCTTTATTTTAATGCTAAATTTGTTATATTTTGATTCTTTTTTTACTGAATTTTTTGCACATCTAAAAATTGACTTTTCAAATTCGCTGAAATGTTAACAAGTAATTTCTGTTAACGTAAAAAAAAGTTAAATACAAATTTAAAATATTAAAATTGTTTAGTATAATATTTCCAATAAAATTTGGAATAATTCAGTTGCTTTTTCCCAAAATTGTTTATAGTAACACCGACTTTGAGCCAATTTGAAAACGGTGAATTGTATATATATTTAAAACAAAATTGCACAAGATTACTAATTTGTTGAACATAATGAATAAAATGAAAGTTAAACAAATTTAATATGACCACACTCATCAAAAAGAATCTATTATAATTTTTTATACAAAATTTAATGAAAACTCATTTTACAATGTGCTGATGCTCTTGTTAATGTAATTATCTTAGATTTTTGTAAACATTTGGTTTTATGTAAAAAGTAATAGCTTGCTCGAATCTAATTCTTGTTAGAAAGTTACAGTTCCTTGTGCATATTAACACAAACAGTTTTTAGTTTGTAATGAAAATCGCCTATTTTACCGAAATATTTATTAACAAAATTTATGACCTACTGAAAAGAAGTTTCCTCAGATTATTTTAAAAATTAAATTAGCATTGATTAAAACCTAAAAAGTTATTTTTACTAATAACATAGATTAATATAATATGTTTAACATATCTCTTATAATTTCATTATTAAACAATTTGTTTATACTCATATTAAACAATTTTGTTTATACTCATAAATAAAATTTATTCAATTCGTACTTCAATAATTTAATTGTACAAATATATCTAAATTAAACATCTTGATATTTGCATTTTAACTATAAATCAAAATCATATTTAACAATTACAACAAACTTTCACATCAATTTTACAATATCATCTCCTTTATTCGACAATAAAACTCTGTTGCCTACGCACTTAATCTTTTTTAATGAGCTTAAGAACGTTTACACTTCTCTTTGCCTTCTAAAGTTAAAGAAAAATTGCTAAAGCTATTAAACCTAATTACTCTCTCTCTCACAATATAAAAAACTAATAAGCCGCGTTAATTGTGCTAACCGAATTGCGCGATCCAGACAAGATACGTTACAAAGGAAACGATGTTTGTGGACGGCACCGGAACTTCATTTGCAGAATAGATTTGAGCGTAATGCCCGTCTCGACGTGTAAAAATTCATTTTACTTCAGAAACGATGATTCTCGAGAGCGCACAATCCGGCTCGCACAATTTTAATCTAACAAAATTACGTACTTCCATTTTGTGTTCCGAATCCTCTCGAGAACATTTCGTGTTGAGCATCCAAACAAGTTTACCGTCGCGATATCATTTGCCGAGACAACACCGTCGCTCGGAGAGAGGTACCTCACGCTGTAATAAATTTACAATGTAAAAAGGTTAAGCCGCGTTAGCCCTGTTCTTTATATTTCCGCGAATACCAACTTACCTTCGGTATCACGAGCTTGCTTGTGTCCTCCCGTCCTTCTTTAGATGGGAAATTCGCTTATTTTGATGTCGCGGCATCTTGTCCGTAGTCGTATCTCATCAGACGCCCAAGAAAATTGCTTCTCGTCATAACCAGAATATCGTGCTGATGAACCGGCAATGTCATTCGTCCTGATAGTATACCTACTTTATAGATATATAGAGCTACATTTCAAATAACTTAAATTATCAACTTCCCTAGAGTTGAGCTAATTTAAGATATATCCGAGCATTTTCTGGGGTACAATTTTTATACTTATGTCTTTGTGTTTGAATTATTCTTCTAATTCTAGAAAAATAGAGGCCTTTAAGATAGAGACTGGGAATTTTTGCCCCGGATACTTTGGAGTGCAAGAAGTCGCACCCAATTGCGAGATACAATCAGTTAATTACGGACTCGAAAAGAGGAATCTAATTTAGAGTTTTTGAATAATTTATAAGCTGGGCAAGCGATAACCATCGGCTGTTCGACGTGCGATAGACTTAACATCAACCTGCCAGCAGCAGCCATGCTACAATAAAGAAATCAACATGGCCGACCCCGACGCCCCGTCGCCGGCGTCGCTGCTTTCTCCGCGCTCACTTTCGATTTTGCCCTCGAGCTTGTTACCCTCTTGACGCTCAAGAAGGGTGTGGAATTCTCTTTATCTTGACATACCCCCTGTCTTTTCTTACGAGCTAGTTTAGGGATGGACCGCCCTGCCCCGCCCAGATGTTCACCCTCGAGCCACTTTTCTCTTCGAAGTGTACGTGTGTGTGTGTGTGTACACGTGCGCACACCGTGTACGTATATTTTAAAAAAGAAATTTCGTTCTTCCCTTTTCGGGTTTTCTCAACACTTTTCCCAGTTCTACTCTTACCATGCCACTTACCATTCTGTTCCTGACTTGACTAATCTGACTCGTCATTCTTAATTACATTTTGTTCCAAGGAGCGCGCACATCAGACACACTACGCAAGGTTAAAGTGTCGCGTCAAATGCAACTAATATCACGATTCCAAGTCGAAAGTTTGTTCTTTAGTTTTCTGAATTTTTTTTTTTTTCATCTTATTTGAGAAAAAGGAAAGGAGTAAAAGTTTGATTATTAGATTTGAAATTTGTAATTTTAAACATTTAAAAATTTAACTATTCAGTTTACTAATTATAAATTTCATGTTTATAAAATAAAAGATGAATATTTTAGATTCATGAGTAAGATGAGTATCATTTGAATATTATCTAAAAAATATTCGATTAATCCTCATTTTTGTTAGCTCTGAAAATACTTGTTTTAAAAAAATAATTCTTGTTTTTCTAAAGCAAAAAATTAATCTGTTC